>FIZR01026417.1:0-72475 GCA_900060175.1 Ferrisia virgata
ATTGCTTGGCAGAGCCAGTAGTCGAGAGGTAAATCAGAATTCAGCCTTGTAGATACATCACGGATGAGTTCTCGAGTCCATCTTCCATATTTGCAGTAGAGCCATTGTTGTTGTGGGGCTTGAACAGTGTAGTTTCTATTGGTTCATCAGCTGAGTGTCTCAACATCATGGGAGGTAGATGACCAATATAGGAAACTGAGCCATGTCATCGAAGATGCCAAAGTACACCAATTTCAGCAAGAAGGTGGTCATCACAGCTGCCAGGTGACTCATTGTTCAATAGAATCTGCCAGTGTTAAGGGCCATTGTTCTTTCAAGACGAAAAATGATTTTTTGTTTGAGTGTAGTGGAGAGCCGATGATAGAATGGGCTGCAGCAGTAGTGTAGCAGAGAACCAATTGTGCTCAAATACAGAGATGTAATAAATATCTGACATGGCCATCAATGGCATTAATAGCTTTGTGTTTGGAAAATCAGCGATGAGCAGACTTCATGATGTCACATGTAACTGGAAGGTATGTAAAGAGACTCGGAAAAGGCTGATCAGAGCCCCTGTGTTTCTGCTTTTTTTTTTTTGTATGCGGCAAAAAACATTGACTTTGAAGGCAGATGAATACATGCCTTTTGGGTCTGAAGAAGAATGCTGAAAATCCCATGGGTAGCGTGAAGGACAAACAAGTCAATCGCACAAAAACTAGATCTGGAAAATTACATCCATAAAAAAATGTTTTTGTACAGGACACTCTCTTTGATAAAGTACCTGGTTTAAGAGGAAGAGGAAGATCTCCTACCAGATGAGTCAACACAATAAAAACGATATTAGGATCAGTTGCTGTGGATGAAATATGGAAAGGGGTTTCCTCTTTTTGACCTTGAAAAAAGGCTGTCCTACGCATATCTCTCCTCTAGAATGAATTAGGATGTTGAAATTAGACATGTACGTTTAATCAGAGTCGTAAATGTGCCTTTGGGAGGTTTCAATTTTTTATCCCATTGCACCCCCACACTGTTCTGACAAAATGGGTTTTTAGCCAATTTTTATTTTTTTTGAGTTTTTACTAGGCATAGCTAGCTCCCTTTCAAATTTATCTAAATGATTTAAATTTTGAATGTACATTTAGTAAGAGCAGGAAGATGTGCCTTTTGAGAGTTTAGATTTTTCATCCCCTCTGGACTCCTTTACTGCCCTAAAAAAAATGGGGTTTTGGCCGGTTTTCCTTATCTTTTCAGTTTGTACCGGACATATCTCCCTTTAAAGTGGATGTAAAAAGGTTTAAATTTTGGTATGTAGATTTAGTCAAGAATCTTAGATGTGCTTTTTGTGCATTTCAATTTTTCATCCCATCGCACCCCCTCACTATCCTGAAAACGGGTTTTTTGATTGGGTTTCTTATCTTTTGAGTTTGTACCACGCTCATCGTCCTTCCAAATTGATCTGGAACATTAGAATTTGATATGTTGATATTTAAATTTAGTAGAAGTACTAGGTATTTGGGGGAGAGAAGGTTCATGATTCCTACTCGTACCCCTTCTACTGATCAAGGAAAAACATTGAAGAACGCTCCTTTTTTTGTTTCACGAATGGAAAATTCGCGTATCTTCTTTATTTTAAGAAAATCAGGCTCAAAAAGCAACGTATAGCAATGAATTTTTTTTTTCAAATTGTGATTGAAAATTATTCGACATTAGATTTAGATATGAATTTTTCTTATGCAATATGAAACGATTTAGGAATAAAAAAAAAGAATACCCATAAAAACAGCTTTACAAATGAAAATTTCTAAACCTCTAAGTGAATGTTCATTGGCATCAAAGCATTAAAAAGAACACGTAAAAAATAGGGTGTAAACAATGAATGCAATTGCAACGATTCTGCTTTTACTTTTCTCACTGATCCCCTTTTTCTTACGAGTACATTATTATGTATTTTTCGCACTATATAAAACGTAAATAAACGTGTTGCTGTTGGTTAAGTGCATCTTAGCGTGCAAAGAATTAAAGCAGCCGATTCCCCCTCTTTTAGGTAGTTACGTAGGTGGGTATATGCGCGTATCGATTGAAGCCCGAAATGAAAGTAAGCATAAGCATTGCATCGGTGAGAGACTGATTAAAATTTCATTTTTGTAATTTATCCTCAAATAACGAGTGTAAAAATCTAGTGAAATATACGAGCTCGTTTATTATACGCAGGTGGAACTGAGAATACGTCAGCGACGTTTCTCGAGGTAAAAACAGGCCCCCGTACGTGTGAAATTTTTATTTCTCTGTACACCTACCTATACGTATAGATATAATAAGTAAAAGCATGGATTTTGAGCAGTAGGTGACGTGGAAGAGGGTTTTTTTTTGGAGTGGAGGAGAGAGGGGGTAAATCTATACGTATAGATGCGTTTGCTCATTACAATGTTAACTACGCTGAAAACAAAACACCCTTTAAATCACCGGTTAATAGGAGTTTGTGTAAAATGAAAGCTTTTCTCACCCCTTTTTCTCAAACATCCCTTCGGCGCTTAAAAACATGAGAAGATGAGGATACAAGGACGGAGGCGTGCGCGCGTATGCTTTATTAAATTCTTCCCTCGTTGTTGGTAATCGAGTTCTTTGATATCTTTGCCAAAAGAAAGATTGCCATCCGTCCGCTCAGGTGAGCAATTTGCGATGACGTAACCCCCTCGTCGCTTTCAGTATATATTTGTAATTTATAGTCGCAGCTACTCAGACGGAAAAACGTTTCGAACTAAGAAAAATACCACTTTACAAAGACCATCGACGATGACGACGACGACGCAAAAATGTATCAACGCGTGAGCGTTATTGTGAAAATGATCGTTTGTAAAGAACTATACCTTTACGACATAACCTACCCCACACCTCCTAACGTACCTTACCACTACGATGAGAGTGTAAATGAGAGGTGAAATGTTAAACAGTAAAGTGTACGATAATTTGTAATAAGTTGAAACTTGAAAGTTTCGCTCGAAAGGTAATTTTGATTCGAGTGTTACAATTTTCTATTTCTTTATTTTTCATTTTTTTTGTTTTGTGTTTTGTTTTTTTTTTTTTGTTTTTTTATTTTATTTTTTTTGTATTTCTGTGTTCGAAATAACGTCGTCGCGTTTGTCGATGTTTATACGATGAGAAGTTTTACGTAAAAGTTGATTTTAATTACGCCAAATCGAGCGAAATTATATTAAAAAGTTTCGCAACTTTTATTATACTTCGTTTTATTTTTTCTTTCGCCTTTTTATTATTTTCATGAAACGATGTGAAACTTATAAATATGTATCCGCAGAAATGCTGATAAATATCTAAGGAGGGCCCTGATTTTCTATTTCTGAGAACAAACAATTAGTTGCTTTAAGAGTCTAATTTTAGTTGAAAATTAAAAGAATAAAAAAAAGGAACCCGCGAATTGTTTTATTTATCGAATAAAGAAATAGTGTACTCGCTAGATGAATTTTTTGAGCATTTGTAAGGGTGTTGGTAGGTATTCGACTGTATAGCCGACCCCCACCCCCACACACACACATCTAGGACTCCTACCAAATCTCGGCATAAAAATTTCAAACCGCTACCTCAATTTGAAGGGCAGATTTAATTAAGAAGGACAAAGGCGACAATTGAGCACGATTGCTTAAAAATGTACTTTTTTTGGACTGTGGGTGTGTGAGGTTAATGCGGCTGAAATGCCAAAACTTCCAAATCGCTCCCTTACGACTTCTACCACATCTGCATATCAAATTTCAAACGTCTGTATCAATTTGGAGAGGTGATATGGAAAGCACAAATTTGAAGAAAGGGAAAAATTGTCCGAAAAACTACTTTTTCATAGCTGTGAGGGTTGCAGTGGGGGTTAAAAGTTGCTGAATGTCGTTTGATTGTATTATTTATTCATTGTTAAATTCTCAGGTAAATCTTCCTCTTACTGATTCTGATATGGGTTTAGTAGAAAAAAAGCTTCGCAAACGATGCTTTTTTAGTCTGATTTTCGTGATACATTACAATCGTGAGAATTGGAAAAAAACCTTGGCGAAGCGAAGCTTTTTCCCTAATCATCATTGCGGATTAGAAGGGTTCAATGGAGCTAAAAAGTCGAAATCCCCAAAAGGCATATCAAGAGTCTCTACAGATGGGACATGCCTAATTTCAACTTTGAGAGGGGAGTTATGCGAGGAACAAACTCTAGAAATCAGAAAAGTCGACCAAAAAACCACATATTGGGGCTGTGATGGAGTGAAATAGGGCTGAAAAGTCGAGACTTCAAAAGGCACATCTAGGGACCCTACTTAATGTACATGCCTAATTTCAACTTCCTAGCTCAATTTGGAAGCAAGTTATGGAGGATCAAACTCAAAAAATTGAAGAAAAAAAACCAAATACCACATTTTTGTGGCTGCGAAGGGGTGAAACAATGCTGTAAAGTAGAGACTCCCAAAAGGCACATTTAGGACTCCTAATAAATGTGCACACCAAATCTTAACTTTCTGGTTCAATCTGGTGGGGAGATAGGGGAGGAGCAACCCTTTTTCAAGGTCAAAAAGGGGGAAAACTCTCATATCTCCCCTCCTAATTTTCTTAAGTGGTTGATTTTTGCATATGTTATACAACTTTTGATTCGCTATCAATTGGCTTAAAAAGGGTCAATTTTTGCGTTTTTGAGCCTTCAAAACCCCCTCTCGCAAATTGAGGCATCACTGAATTTTGACCCAAGTTCATCTCTCAATTTTTAAATCTGACCCTCGTATATCTCTCCCTCCAAATCGAGGTAGGAAGTGGAAATTTTTCATGTAGATTTACTATGGGTCATAGATGTGCCTTTTGGCAATTTCCCCATTGTTCAGAGATTCTTTAAAAACTGTCATTTTTTACGTTTTTTCACGATTTTCTGAAAATCTATAAAGGAATTTTTTCAAGAGGGTATTGATTTTTTATGTGTAAATGCAACATTCCAGTATTTTTCCTGTGATAATCACCGTACAGCCTTTCAATTTCTAAGCTCAATTTAGAAGAGAGACATACCGGAAATGTTCATTTTTCAAGATCAAAGTGGAAGACCCACATTCACTTTCAATAACTTTCCTCAATTAAATGAAGAAGTTGTTTTTTGGATATGCTGTACAATTTTAGATACTCTATCTATGGGATCAATACGAACAATTTTTGCGATTTTTCCCCTCAGCACACCCCCCCCCCCCATTCAAACGCTACTGAATTTTGACTCAAGATCGCCCCTACTCATATATTTCTACTCTACCACCAATCTGAGCTTATTAACCGAATGTGAGGGATTGTGGTTAGTATCGAGCCGAATTAATAATTTGTCTTCCGGGGATTAAAAAAAAGCATCGCCTTACGATGCTTTTTCAGCTAAATTTTCGTGAAATATGTGGTTGATGAGGGAGGAGGTGCAATGAAGCAAAAAAATCAATCCTACCAAAAGGCACATCTAGTTCCAAACTAAATCTACTTACCGAATTTCAACTTCCTAGTTCAATTTGGTGGAGAGATAGGAGAGAAACAGGCATTTTTCAATATCCAAACGGGGAAGAACCGTCATATCCTCTTCCTAATCGACCTTAGAAGCTGATTGTTGGATATGTTTTACAACTTTGGATCCTCTATCGATTGGCTAAAAAATAAACAGTTTTTGCGATTTTAACTCTTCAGCACCTCTCCCCCAATCAAAGCCTGTTCCCCAAATTTGATCGATTTTGGTCGGTATAAAGCTGAGCAAAAAATTTTAATAAAAATACTACCCAAAAATGTACTTTTTTTGAACTGTGGCTGTGGGAGGTTGTAATGCTCCTGAAATGTCGAAACTTCCCAATGGCTCCCTTAGGACTTCTACCACATCTGCATTTCAAATTTCAAACCTCTATATCAGTTTGGAGGGGAGATGTGGAAAGGAGAAACTTGGAAAAAAAGAAAAATTAACCAAAAATCGCTTTTCCACAGCTGGGAGGGAATGCGAGGATTTTGGTTAATACCCCTCTCCCCCTCCCAAATCCGCCGTAGGCTGGTAAACCGTAATAGTCTGATTTTCATTGACACTATGACATAAAAAATCAGACTAAATAAATAATCAACCGAGATTGTATCGTCAAAAATTTCCTTTATAGTATTTCAGGACCCCAAAACAGATTTCGTTGGTAGTTTGGTAGTCCTCCCTTCATATGTCGTAGCTCGATAGACCGTAATAGCCCGATTTTTCATTGACAATGCGTCATAGAAAATCTGGTTAAAAAGAAACCACTCGATGGATTAATGGTATTTAAGCGGTTATACTATGCACAAAACACATTACCCATACCCATCCTCACCTCAGCTGTGTACTCTACGTATAGGCTCTTAAACACACAAAACCGCACAAAACCATATCGCAGCAAGAATGAAGATTCCACCAAATATCATAGTAAAAGGGGTATACATATTGTACGATATAGCGATTATCGTTAATTAATTTTTGAATGTGACACTTTAATTACGATCCTGGCAGCGAAGCACTTGCGCTGGTACTGGTACCAACGAACGTAATAAGCATTTGCATTATGTATACGTACGCGTATGGTGCCTGCGGATACAAATGCCACCGGTATTAATGCAATCTATGTAGTAAGCGCTGAAAGAGATGGAAATGATGGTCGAGTATTATCAATATTTTGTCAGAATAACGCTTTTACGTATACGTCCATTCGTGTACTTATACCACAATCACCCGCCTAAGGCATGGGTAAAGAGGGTAGAAAATGGGATTGGTTTGTCATCGGTCGGTTGCAGACGCAGTCAAACGCAGTTCAGCTCGGCGCCGCATCACGTATTTAAAATGGCATCTATCATCGCTCGGTGGTCATCTAATCACTTGCACGATATCATTTTAATGAGATGGTCAAACGTGTACCTTAGCTTTCACCTAATAGGCTACAAATTGATCAGAAATTTAACCCTAGTTGGTAAGCGAATAATATTTTTTTAACCTGTTGAAAAAAAAAGCAGTTGGTATACTTAGTAGGGCATTTTAAAAGAAATTTTCACTGAGTGGCCAATCTTTATTTTTGCAAGTGCGTCAAATTCAAAACTGTAGACATTCCAGCAAACAACTTTTTAAAATTTTTTTTCTTAATTTGATAGACCATGTTTTAAACAAAAACACTCGCATAACAAGAATTTCTCGCTGATATTGTAATTTTTTTTATCGCTAAAAATGACTCAGCATCAGCGAATATGACAGAACACTTTTACCATTTAGAATTGACACAAACCATAAAAATCTTGATCCAGCATTAGGTGGAAGTGTAGATCGTCAAAACAAGGACATGAAATTCGTTGTAGCCAGGTATGTTTCTGAAAATGAACCTATAGTACTTCAAAATCATTTTGTTGGAGTTATCCAATTAGAAAAGACTGGTGCTCAAGGGCTGCTTGAAGCAACTTTACAATCATGCGAAAATTTTAGCATTCCGATCGAATTGTTGGTTGGTATTACTGTTGATGGAGAAGCAGCCAACACTGGAACTGAAGGTGGTTTATGGCAGTTACTGCAAGACCATTTGCAACATAAACTGCTGACTGCATGGTACTTTTGTCATAGATCTGACCTTGCTGTAGAGTATGCTTTAGCTACAGTTCCCAAATTGAAACATTGGTCAACTAATACAACTGCTGTAGCCGCATATTTTTGAACATCTCCTTCAAAACTGAAACGAATGCAACAAATTTTTTCAAATCACTATTCCTTTCCTAGTTATTATGAAGTACAATTTGCTGAACATGTTTATAATCTGATTAGTGCAATTCTGCACAATCTACCTGGATGTATTAAATATTGGTGTGAACTTTCAAATGATTCGACAAATGCGTTAACCAACTCTCATACTGGTACTGACAAAGCAACAGCGAAGGGAATGCTTAAAATCTGGGACGTTCATAACTCGTTACAACTTCGGAAAATCTGCTTAATGGCTGATATCATGTTAATATTAGAAGATCTTCAAAAAAATTTACAGATAGGTCATCTCATTTTACCTGATGTAATAACGTTGAAAAATAATGCCTTACGTCGACTTAAACTCATACAAAATGGTCCATACCCAGGCGAAAAGAAGAAAAAAAGTATCGTGTTGCGATACTTTCAGAGTCAAGCTTTCTTGTTGTCCACGTCCCTAATTCGTCGTATAGGTTTTGAATACATTATATCGATAATTTATAGTGGTACACTTTTTGATTCCTGTATTTCCTCCTGGGACAGTAAATTGCCACAGCTTGAATATAAATTTGGAAAGAAGCGTAGGTACACTTTCAAATAGACAGGCGACCTTTAGCCCCTTCGTTATCGTCGCGTAAAAATCGACGGTGAAAAAAGATTTCCATGAAAATGCATTAGAATTACCTATATTTATCGTTAAATTCGAGAAAAATTGAAAAAAATTTCTCCGACATGTGTACCAAGTTTCAAGGTGCTAGCTCAATTTGGGCAACCTGTACAAATGAGCAATTAATTGAAAACGTTGAAAAAATGGATTTCTTGGACCGGTAGTGGGATGGGTTAGGGATGGTGAGTCGAGACTCCCAAAAGGCAAACCCTGGGCACTACTGTTAACTACCAACCAAGCTTCAAAGCTCTAGGTGAATCAGTACGACCTGTGCAGACGAGCAATTGTCAAAATATTTGTAAAATGGTTCAAATGGACTGATTTTTTGGGCTGTAATGGACGTGGAGAGTTCATTTTTGGATAAGTTATAGCTCTTTCCATTCACTATCGATTGACAATGAAACTTTTTCACTTTTCTATTTTTCACCCCCACTTACCCTCATCTCCAGGAATAAACCTCTCTCAATTTGGATTATGGGCCGTGCAATTTTGGCCGGTATGGGGCGGAGTAATATCCACGTTGGAAACTAGATATTCCTGAAATCAGTTCAACTATAGCCAACTATAAAAAATTTGACCAAAATCCAATCACAATTGAAGAGAAATTCTGCCAAACTACTCTGATTATAAACAATGTTTCATCAATGGTTCAAAAATCCAACCATACTACTCCGAAAATGCATTCTGCTCAAAACTATAAAACCAGCGCACTCTCATCCATTTTCACAATTGAAATAACAGCCATACCAGATTGCCTAAAATAATATTTGAAATGAACTCTCATCATAAAAAATTCCTCATTTTAACTGACTCCCTATCTTCCCTATCAGCCATCCAAAATAAATTCTCTGAGTTACAAATAATCCAAAATATACACTAAATTTTATTAAACATCCAACTTTCACAAAAAACAATAAAATTCATGTACATTCCTAGTCATGTAGGTACTGAAGGAAACAAAGAAGTAGACTAATAGGCAAAATCAGCAAAGATTTACATCACACTAACTTTCCAGAACCCAAATGATATCAAAAATATTCTTTACCAGACTCTCCTTGCCAACCGGAAAAATCAATGGGACTTCAAAACCAAAATCCAACTTGGATGAAATAATTATTACACGTCTTAGAGTCGGTCACACAAAAATAACACATAGCCACCTATATCGACTCCATTTCAGATTCCTCCACAGTCATCCAAAAAGTCGTCCTCTTAATACAAGAACTTAACCTCCAACCCTAAATTCAAGTCCTAACCATTCCAACCCCTCTTAAACACTGGGTGTAAAAATTTTAATAATTATGAACGCCCAGGATAAAAAAAAAAAAACATAAATAAAAATTAATTTTTTCCCTTGGGAGAACTAGACAAAAAAAAAAACATATTAGACAAAACGATTGTAATAGTCATGGTGATTAAAAACGGAATTCTGGTAATACCAATGAAGAGGAAACAAATACGGATGAAGAAAACGAAAATTTTTTGGGTGAAAATTTCAAAAGTGATGAAAGAAAACGCCGAAAAGTTGTCAATTCTCTTCGACCATGTAAATAAGCTTAATAACAATAGGATAAGACTGCTCGAGCATACGAGTCGTAGGACAACAAAACAGTCCTACCATCTAACGAAGTTGTAAGGTTTTGGGCCGTGAGAATGGGAATACGCATGCGCACGGTATGCAACCGTTTATTTATGCTTTTCATTTTCCAACCACATATAGTCTGTTCCAATCGAGAAGGGACTAATATGCTCATTTCTGCAACTAAAATCTCCCCATTTTCTATGAGTAATTTTGTTCTTTGTTTAGCCAAAACCTTCCCTTAAACAATGCGCATTCCTATTGTCATTTTTACTATTACCTCATTTCGACTGCAGGATTTCAATAGAATTAAGCGAGAAAATGCATTTTGAAAATGGGAATTTGAATTACAAAATCGAGCATATTTAGTCCCCTCTCAATTGGAATGGACTATAATTCTGAATTCTCCCTTAAAGTAAACAACAATCAGCTGTTACAACTGTTCACGATTAAGCCACGCATGCGCTTTACGATTTTCATGGCCTACAACCAGCAACAACTGGAGTTCTTCATTCCATGACCGTAGAAAAATTCATATCGCATTATAACCAGTTTAAATCAATACATCGGTCATCAACAGGATGTCAATCGCATCGAATGGTATAAGTACTGCTTCACCCCCCGACCAGCGGTAGTTGAAGTTGAAAAAAAAAAACAAAAAAAACGACGATACAGAGAACCAGATTTAGACACCTATATGCAAAGAGATTTCGTCCGGAAATTTTTTTCATAAAAGTGACGATCTACATAATTTTTGTTATGTATTTTTAAAAGTATAAAATTAAGTTGTATTCTTTTCAAAAAAATTTTCTATTGTATTTCTTCGACAAAAAGTTGCACAATTTTTATGATTGAAAAAATTGAATGTTCGTTCTTCCAGTTGAATATGTTTGAAAATTTGTTGGGCAAACAGAAGTTACTGCGCGGTCACTTGACCACTTTTTCATCTATTAAAAAAACGCCCTGATACTTAGTTATATTGGTGGTGGAAAAATATGCACCCGGAACCTTTTCGGGTTCCACCGACGACGATAATATTAAAAGCTATATTTATAAAAAGGAAAGATATATATTTAATTTGATAGCCAGCTATCCAAATTTTCCTACTGGACATGGGAAAACTTGCTCGAACCATCATACATAACGAAAGTGTATACCTATCTTACAGAAATATAATATAAGTTTTGCCAACGAAAAAACCTGCGATTTAACAAATGGGATCCTCGAATCATCTCGGTCGAGGATAAAAAAATACGTACGATTTCGCTGCGGCGAATATCTACCCAAGCAGGGATTGTGTACACAGATAGGCAAAACTTGAAACTTATTTCACTATGATATATTACGTACTGCTCGTACGCAGTATGGATGGGGCGAACCGAATAGTATAAAGTCTATTTTGTATATTATTCGGGTATTTTCTCTTCTCACTGCAATTCGCACACCAGTGTTGGCGGAGTGGTGGGGCGTATAATTGAATATTTGTCCGAATGTCTGTCTGGGCTTTCTGGGTTTTTATATACGAAAATCTACTCGACTGGTGAATATGGCTGGTGCCTGTTTAACCCAAAAGCGTGGCTATATTTTCGTAGCACCGTAAAATAAATCTTATATAGTATACCGAGTCGTTTGGTGAGAGCTATCTGAGTATATATACGTTTTGCAAGATTGACTATATGCAATATACACGTAGAGTATTTTACCGCAGCTCTTCGCGAGCGAATCAGCCAACGCTGCTGGCCAAAGCTATTGTGAAAATAACGTGTTAGCTGTCAACCGCAGCTTTATTCAATCCTTTATGAAGCCTTATTCGTCTTTTCCTTCGTACACATATACGGTACCTCACTACCTAAACATTTAGTAAATATACGAGTAAACTATAAACGTAGACCGTAGACAGCTTTGCTCCCTTTGGCTTAGACCCCTGGTACCCCTGCCTCAGACTATTTGTCGTTTATGTGAGCCGTTTGTTGGATGTATGAGGTATCGTATACGGCGTGATAAACAACCTATTTACAAGTATTATATGAAGACGAATATACCTACAGACCTACCAAATACAAATTAACCGCTCGTACGTCTTTAGACAAAAACATTTTAAAGTTAGTTACCGATCTTTATAAGGTCTTCCATATTGGATTATGTAACCGTGTTGTGTGTGTACACAGATAATAAGACCTACGTGATAATGAAGTCGATGGTTCAGTTGCGAATATCAAAAATGTAGTGTTCATCGTATCATAAATTCGTGCATTTTTTTGTTACTTCATAAAAAACTGAAAATATCGACAAAAATGAAACGAACAGGAGGATGTCTGTAAAGTTTGAAATCGATAGTCATGAAAAAGTCATAAATATTATGGCAAATTATTGAAAACAAAAATTGGGAATTACAATAAGTTTTAGTTTTGAGCCTAATTTTTACAAAATCTTAACGTTTTATTAAAGTTTTATTTCAATTTAAATTCGTTTTGAATTTTTGCAGAATTTTTTCAGGCTAAGGGAAACCTTATATTGATTTAAATCAATTTCAAATTTTAATAAAATTTTCTCAGATTTGGTAAAATTTAATTTCGATTTGAATTCATCCTGAAATTTCACTTTGATTTTCTTACAAAAATACAGTTTTTTTTTTTTAATTTCATTTTGAATTTTTACAAAACTTTTTCAGTTTTAATGAAATTGCATTTTGATTTAGATTCATATAAGATGTTTCTATAATTTTTTCTGATTTGATAAAATTTCATTTTGATTTGAATCTATTTCGAATCTTTACAAAAATTTTTCAATTTTGGTGAAATTCATTCTGATTTAACGTCACTTCAAATTTTTACCAAAATATAAAATTTTATTTTGAATTTTTATAAAATTTTTTCAGTCTTGGTAAAATTTTATTTAGAATTTACACAGGATTTTTTTCAGTTTTGGTGAAGGTTTATTTCGATTTAAATTTATTTTGAATTTTTACAAGAAATTACAACTTTGTTAAAATTTCATTTTGATTCAAATTAATTTAAAATGTTTATAAGAATATGAAAATGTGTTAAAATTTCATTTTGATTCAAATTAATTTATAATGTTTACAAGAATATGAAATTTTGTTAAAATTTAGTTTAAATTCATTTTAAATTTTTGCATAATTTTAAAATTTCTTTTAAATTTTTTTAAAGCTTTGTACTAATTTAAATTTATTTTTAATTTTTACAAAATTTTTTCAGATGTGATGAAAGATTTTAGCTTATTTTGGGTGAAATTTTATCTCGAATTTTTACTATAATTTACAAATTAAAAAAAATTATATTCTGATTTATACGTAATGAACATCAAATCTGCGACTGATTAAATTCCACTGCTCTAAATTCAGCTTACAATTCACCATTTACAATGAAAATTCAAAATCTTTTATTTTTGCAGCTTTTTTATCAAGCCTACGAAGGCACTGGTAATTTTCTGATTGCCTTTTTAAGTTGCTGGGCCTTTCTACTTATTACCAAGTAATCCAAAAAATAGGTTTAAACCATTTTTATTTTTAACGAAATGAATTATGAGTTGAATTATTAAAAAATTAGATTGAACTAATCAAATCTATTGAAAAGCGGAAGGTATGGGAAGATAGTTCGAATGCAGGGTTCAAAGAAGCTTTTAAACTAATCAATATGGAGAAAATTGTGACTAAAATAATTCAAATTTTTTGCTCGCCTGGCTGGGCCATTTTTATCCTTATTTTTTTTTAATTAAAAAAAAATTAGTAAAGTGTTGAGACTTGTAATTAATTTAATCTCACAGTTTTTAATGAAAAAAAAAAAAACCAGGACACTGTTGTGGGAGAAGGAAGAAGGAGAGAGAGAGGGACTAAAAACGAAAATAGATGGACCATTTTTCAGCTGTTTGCTTGTAAGCATTTCAGTGCCTGTTTGCTCTAGTTTATTGTACAAAAAAAAAATAAAAAATAAAAAAGACCTAATACAACCAGAAAAGTAAAATAAAAAAGAGTAGGTTATAAAATGATAAAAAAAAGTCATTAAATTATTAAATTCAATCTGAAGATACCAAAAAACAGCCTGTCAAACCAGTTTTGTAATTTTGAAGAGGAAACAGGGACTAATCTCCTATACCTTGATAGCCCCAAGACCTTCAGTGGCAGTATGAACGTATTGGAGACATGGTCAGGTGCGAGGAGGGAATAAATTCAAAATTCACGTAGTATTTTTTCTACACCAGTGTTACCAGTTAGTATAGATTTTTATGGGAAATTTCCCCGAAAATTGTTGCCTGGATAGAAATCCAGTTATACGCAAATTGAAAAATCGCCATTGAGAGTCAAATGGACGAACTCTGTTCATTTTGACGAAGTTTCCTCCAATAACAAAGGTTTTCCAAAGAGGGGTAGATGTAATCGGTGAAAATTGGAAGTTGGTAGATATTGAAAAGTTTACCTAAAATACCTATCCTATTAATTTGATTAGCCAAGTCAAAGTTGACATCGTTTGATTCAATTTCTGTTCAACCAAGCTAGAAATTTACTTCAAACTCGTTTCCTGCTTATTCAACAGCTAAAAATATAACGAAATTAAATTTAAAAAACACTCGAGAAATTTCTTTCGAAAAAGGTGGAAAAACAAGTGGTACATTTTCAAAACAGAGGCAAAAAGAGCCCTCGGTTTCTCCTTTGAAGAAAAAAAAAATAAAAATAAACGAGTAGTTGGCAGCAGGCTCTCGACAGGGGCAGAAAAAAAAATGAAAAATTACTCTTCGAATTTACCATTGTATTGTCGGATCTTAGTTCATAGTACAGGATCATCAAAGTCTGCCATCTCATCTGACATCGATTCGGTATAAAGTTTAAACTCATCTTTCATCAATCGCACCCTTCGTTGTACTTCGTACCCTAGACTTTTTTTACGCTATAATTACCATTTTACGATCATTAAAACCAATCCGGACTCGCGACATGCGTCAGTGCAGACGAAACAAAAAAGTATTAAGGAAAATGTAGTAAAAAGAGGTACAAAATCACTGCGTAATGGTTACCATCGCATCGGTTTAATGATTTTGCAATCGAGATAGTAATAAAACAACTAATCACGGTTGATTTACTTAAATGTGTGGGGATTTATTATTAGTCTAGGCGTATATAATCTTTGTAGGTATTTTTTTTTTCACCGTCGTTAGCTCGAATGAGGAGGTTACATGAAAGTAGGCTTATTTGGCTTGTACCTAGCTAGATCTACATGCGAGAGTAAGAATTATCTACGATGCATATAAATCATCCTAACTCGTCAATCACCATATCTTGTGTTTTTTCAACTTCTAAAAAAATATTTATCTAGAAGTAAGATATGCTTATTTTTTGTCATTGGTTTTTTGGACGAGATTCATGTTCGCGTCTTCGCAGTATATAACTCGTACGTCTCGTCAACATCGTGTTCATAAGGGATTAATCGAGAAGGCTTTAGAGTTCAGACGTTTGGAAAATACCGCTTATGCCAGTCTCTCCAATCTCCATGGTAACGTTAAATTATTACAAGGATACTTTCCATGCACATTGCACATATAGAATATCGTATAGTCATCTTAACATGCAAGATGCACCACATATACTGCGCACTCCTTGTACTGGCATTTTATACAAATGAGTAAAAATCATTTATGGATTTTTAGCTTGATTTTCTGTATCGTATTGCCATTCAAAACAGTACTATTACGAACTATCAATATGAGGCAGATGAGAGGGGACTAAAGGAGTATCAACAAAATCCATTTTAGGCTCCTAGATGAGGTAGATTTTGTTATTGAAGGAAGGGGACGAAAGCCATACAAGGGAATACAACATGAGCAGTTAAGAGTATGCATTCTCGACGTTACAGCAGCTCTCCTTCTGCCCTTTTTAAAAAAAGCCTTGGGGGACTGAAGAAACAACAGACTCCAATGGAGGTAAAGGGATGAAAATCATACAGGAGGATAGAACAGCCTCCCTCCATCCCTTTTTAAAAAAGCCTTTAGGAGGGGCTGTCTATTGCAGTCCCTTACAAATCCCAAAAAAGTAGATTTCTGGCCGGTATTTTTAATTTTTTGAGGATTTTCTATGTCATATTGTCAATGAAAACCAGGTTATTACAGTCGATCGACCAAGGTTAGTTGTGAGGTGGGGAATACCCACAAAATCCGTTTTGGGGTCCCACATGTCGGATATTTATTTTTATTATTATTTTTTCCACAAACATTAAAATCATTTACTCCGGAAATGAACTTGGGTCAAAATTCAGTTATTCCCCAATTTGGGGGAGGAGGTGCTAGGGGGGTCAAAAACGCAAAAATTGTTCCTTTTTAAGCTAATTGATAGAGAATCAAAAGTTGTATAACATATCCAAAAATTAACCTCCCAAGTCAATCAGGAGGGGAGATATGAAGTTTTCAACTCTTTGACCTTGAAAAAGGGCTGTTCCTCCCTTGTCTCTCCACCAAATTGAGCTAGAAAATTGAAATTTTGTATGCGCATTTCATTGGAGCTCTAGATGTGTCTTTTGGAGGTTCAGATTTGTTTGCTCCATTGCACCCTCTCATAGCCCTGAAAAAGTGATTTTTCGATCAGATGTTCTCATTTTTTACGGTTTTTGAGTATGTTCCTCACATAACTTCCCCCAAAATTGAGCTAGGAACTTGAAATTTGGTGTATACATTCAGTGGAGGTCCTAGATGTGCCTGTTGAAGGTCTCCACTTTTCAGCCCCATTTCACTCCTCCACAGCCACAAATATGTGATTTTTTGATCGTTTTTTCTTATTTTTTGAGCTATTGGGGGAGGGAGTGCTGAGGGGCCATAAACGAAAAAGTTGTCCCTTTTAAGCCAATTGATAGAGAATCAAAAGTTGTATAACATATCAAAAAATCAACCTCCTAAGTCAATTAGGGGGGAGATATGAGGGGTTTCCCTCTTTTTGATCTTGAAAGGGGGCTATTACTCCCTTATCTCCGCACCAAATTTAGCTAGGAGGTTGAAATTTTATATGTACATTTAGAGGGGGCTCTAGATGTGCCTTTTGGGGGTTTCGACTTCTTAGCACCATTAAACCCTTCTTATTTGCAATGCTGAATAGGAAACGATGCCTTTTTTTTATGATTGTAATATGCCACAAAAATTAGGTCGAAAAAGCATCGCTTTCCCATTCTCGGGGGGGGGGGTGTTGACAGATCAGTTCTGCATGAGATGAAAAAACTAAGAAAGTATAAGAAAAAATGAAAAAACCCAAAACCAGATCAAATTTTAAATTGATTTAGTTTTGGTGTTGATATTGATTTTCCAAAGATTTTGGTTCGTTGGCAAATTTTTTCTATGCATTGCCTCCCCCCCCCCCCATTCTTTCAGAGCCCCAAGATGAGATTTTTTGACAAATTTTTCTTATATTTTGAGTTAGTCTAACGCATATCCTCCCTCTAAATTGAGCGAAAATTAAAATTTGGTTTGTAGATTTGGCAGGGGTACTACTTGTGCCTTTTACAGGCGCAACAATTCACTTCAATATTTACTTCCCCTTCTACGACTGATTAAGAAAAGGTATCGCAGAGACAAGCGAATTGAAGACGATAATTTTGTAAAATTTTGAAGGTAGGGGCTCGTAAAATGAATCTTTTGACGCATTTTTAAGCTCCAAGTAGTGAATTTTACTTTTTTTTTCGCGTAGAATTTATGTAACCAAACATTCCCCCGCCCCTACCCCACTGGTCAGGTTTAAAAATCAATCCATTGTGATTCTTTTTTTTTTTTTTTTTATGGATTTTACATGTAAGACTTGGTGAAATTCACACAAACATCGTAGTATATGAAGAAAAATCCTGCACTCTTTGAATTGCTAACTTAGAAGAGAACAAATCACGTTCACGATTTCAGTGTAACAAGGTTATTCCAAATGGTACTAAGCAACTATATACCGAGTATATGATATAGTCTTACATTAGTTTGTTAGGCTCTTTAGATGCTTATATGAGCCATAGTCTAGTCCGCAGAAGCTTTGCTTTACTTACTTACTTGGTCAATCAAAAGAGCTAAATGAAGATTGAACGTCTGGCCGAGTAAAGAATTAGGTACTACGGTACTGTGGTAAAATGTACTGTATATATACCTATGGGACTATTCCCCGAAGACAAATACGTCAAGAGTTGGTAGGTTAAGATAGTCGTAGGGGTAAATTTTTAGTCGCTATTTTCGCATTAATAAACGCTTTTTTTCGCCTTTTTTGTGCCAACCCCTCTGGCACACCCTTGCGAATATAATTTAATCAAAAAGAAAAACTCTGCTTTAGAACGTTACGTCGCGTCGTCGGAAGTCTTTTTGAGTGTAACTTTTACATTAACAATTCTTTAGGATTTTTCTGCTTTACTTTTCTACAGGTTCTTGTGTAGTTTACTCCTCTTCTGATGGTACGCTTTGGTAGCGTTTTATATGCCCAAATGTCTGGGGAAAAGTTAAAAGCGTTTTCAATTACTTTAGTTATTTATTCGCGCGACGACGAAAAACGAGCTTGATGGCAACTGGCAAGTGAATTTGTTAGCGAGAAAAGCTATGATGTGTGTACAATTGTAAATCACAGCCTAGTTGCTAGATCAATGTTGTATAGGTAGGGTATGGTACATTGTACCAACTACTTGTACGTACACATATCGACACACTATGTACAAGTAAACGAGACGAGAGTTATTTCTTTTTAACTTGTGAACGTATATGACCAGAAAATACAAACTGCAACCGCGCCGTGGAAATCGTCTTTCTTCAAATATTTACCAACATTTTATATAATGTCGGAAAATGAAATAGAACACACACCGCTATAGTAAAATAAATAAAAGCGAGGAATTTCACGAAATCGTTGATCGGCGGTGCAAATTCGCCCTATTCGGTTGCCTGGCGAAATTTCATACACAGAAGGAAATGCTTTGTGGAAAGTATTCGTCAAGCTTTCATCATCATCATTTCGCCGATGCGATGGAAAGAACTCTGCTCGCTGCTCGATGCTGGTGCTGGAAGCAAAAAGGGAAAAAAAGAGAAAAAAAGTAGTAAAAGAGACGGATAAACGTTTACAAAGGGAAATACTATAGCTACTTTTATATTTGACTTTTCTTTTATTTTTTTATTTATCTTTTATTTACATTCATCCTGTCAACGTTTTTTTTTTTTGTGCTCAGTTTTGTCTCTGTATATGTATTTTTCGTAAGTATATGATTTGTGTGTGAGTGACTTTCCGTCTTTGGCAAAAGTATACGAAAAAAAAAAAAGAAAAATAAAAGAAAAGAGAGTAAGTAAATAAAATAGAGAAAACTCTCATATTTTTCACTCAACGTTTTGCTTTTTAAACTTGCTGCCGAGTTCTTTGTACTTCATCTACCTCTTCCATCCACTCTCACATCCAATGCAATGGTCAAACCAACGACGAGCGACGCGACGACCAGCTAATATTAGTATACCTACAGTTACAGATAAGGTTCCCCTTCTGTTTTTTATTTTGTACTAAGTTGAAAACAAAAATTATATTTTTCTACCTTTTTATTTAACCGGAAGCAGCATCTTCAGTAGTAGAAGTTTACTTTTTAGTGCATCGCATCGTCGCGCGTTACATTTGTGCGTATTAAACGAGATAACCGAACTTTTAGTCTGGTTTTAAAAAACTATTGTAAGGGTCTTAGGAGGTTTCACTTTATTGGATTTGATCGGATGTATAAAGTTCAATGTAAACAAATTTTATGAAAATCTTATACACGTATAAGTGTATACGTTGCGTCGCATTTGACCCTATCGTATATTTATAATGTGTAAGAGAAACAAAGGGTGTTTATGTAACTAGAGTTGAAATTCAAGAGAGGTAGGTAAACTGAGATTGTAATATCTTAAAGGGTGTATTTTGAGGGATGAGATGGCATGTAACCGAGTATAAGTGTGCGTTGTTTACATTACTTATTTCAGTAAAGTAATGTTGTGAATGTAGTGGTAGGTACTAGGTAGGTATTAGGTAGATACCTCATTTGATGTAGAATCAACTGCAATAATCGTTAGTTCATGAAATCGAATCATATGGAGTGTTTCGCTTCCATAGTACTTCCTTCATACTATGAGTAGAGCAACTTTCGTTAAACGTGTGTATAATGTTTTGCCTAACATAATCATTGTAGGGAGTAATGATACACGGATCTGAAAACTTTTTTCCTGTGAAAATCTCAGGTCACTTAAAAAAAAAAGCATCGCTTCGCGATCCAATGGAAGAAAAGTTGTTTCATATAATAAAATAATCTGAATATATAATGTATCGTCGAGGTATACCATTTATTCCTAAAAAGTGTTGTGGGAAAAAAGTTAAATTAATAGAAAGAAATAAATTAATAAAATTAATTTTTTGTTGTCCATATCCCTAATTCGTCGTACAGGTTTTGAATAGATTACATTGATAATTTAGACTGGTACACGTTTTGATTCCTGCATTTCCTCCCGCGGCAATAAATTGCCAAAGCTTGAATATAAATTTGGAAAGGATCGTAGGTACACTTTTAAATAGATATCCGACCTTTAGTCTCTTCGTTATCGTTGCGTAAAAATCAACGATGAAAAAAGATTTCCATGGAAATGCCTTAATATTATATTACCCATATTTATCGTTGAATTTGGACAAAATTAGAAAAAATTTCCCTTCCGGGGCTGTAGAAGGGGTTCATTTGGACAAGAATGGTTGAGACCCCCAAAAGGCACACTCTGCATATCTCCCCGACTTGTGTACAACGTTTCAAGGCGCTAGCTCAATTAGGGCGACCTCCTGTACTGGTGAGCAATTAATCAAAAACGTTGAAAAAATGGTTTTTTTGGATCTGTTATGGGATGGGTTAGGGATGGCGTGTTGAAACCTCCAAAAAGTACACTCTCAGCACTACTGTTAACTACCTACCAAGTTTCAACCTTCTAGATGAATTAGTATGACCTGTACAGACGAGCAATTGTCGTAATATTTGTAAAATGGTCCAAATGGACCAATTTCTTGGGCTGTAATCAACATAGATAGTTCATTTTTGGAACTGTTGCAGCTTTTTTGATTTTCTATCGATTAGCAGTGAAAAATTTTCACTTATTGATTTTTCTCTCTCATTTACCTCCAGGCCCAAAAACGAACCTCCCTGAATTTGGACCATGGACCATTCAACCTTTGATAGAAAAATACAATCGGCTAGTTTTGGCGAAATTTTAAATTTCAGCAATTTTGGTCGGTATGGGGCGAAGTAATTAATTTTTTCCCTCTGGAGAACTAAATGAAAAAAAAAAAAAACATATCAGGTCAACGATTGTAATAGTCATGGTTTCTCTTCGGAAAACCTGACTAAAAACTTTCAACTTTTTATCCAGAAATGCTTAAGACATGCGGGTCGCGCCAAACTGCTATGTGTATGGTGTAAACTTCCAGTAAAAAAATTAAAAGTAAGGGCTGAGTGTCTCGTTTGATATCTTTAATAATGTAAGAAAAAAAAACACTAAAATTCTGTAAAAAAATTCTAATTTTCGCTCCCAACTTCTGAAAAAGCTCTTATACAGTGTGTTTCGTCTCGAAAGTACCCCCTTTATACCACAAGTAGAGCAGCATAAGTTGAACTCATGTAGTATGGGTTGCCTATCCAAAACATTGCAGGGACTGTACTACAGGTCTTTGCCTTTTTTTAACTTCGAGAAATCTGTAGCATTTTAAAAAAAATTCTACTTTATGAACTAAAAATGGTGGAAATTTTCAGTTTACGCCAAAATGGGGCAAATACAATGTAGTATTTCTGGTAAAGAAATTAGGGGCATAAATGGTATGGTTCGTAAAATGTGACGAATTTAATGTAAAAAAATGATTCAAAAATTTGAAAATTTTCTAAATTTTTGTTCATAACTTTTTGAAAAGCTGTTTTAAGTACCCAATTAAAAAAAATTTCTCGCATAATTAACTTTCCCCAACTTGCTTATATATGTTGAAAAAAATTGTTTTGTTACAATTTTTTCCTATTTTTCTAAAAAAAATTTTCCACGAAAAGGCTCTTTTTATTGAAATATTCAATTCATTTAGAGAAAAAATATCAAAATCAAGCAACTGTTTTAATAAAGGAACGTTTTTTGCCTAAATTTATTTTTCCTCAAAATTTTTTGTTTGAAAAAAGGGAAAAAATAATTTTTCTGGAATTAATAAGGGACCTTCCACTACATTTTCTCCAGGTAGTTCGAAAATTTTGGGTGAAAAATATCATTATGAAATTTTGTATAATTTTTCAGAAAAACATTTTCAATTTTATGTAATTTGCCAATAGTTGATTACTCGCCAGTCAGCTAATTTGTGAGATAATCATGAGATCGATCAAAAACATCAACGGTATTTAATAAAAAGGAATAAATATCTGACATGGCCAAAATTGGTCTCCAATGATTTTCTAGGATCCCAAAACGAATTTTGTTGATACTTCTTCTTCCATCCGCCGCTCAATGGTCCTCTAGACCCCTCAAAACTTGCAATCAGGGTTTTCAGGGTCGTAGATTACGAATCTAGTCCAAAAAATGTTTAAGGTACAAAGGGGAAGGGGTGGTACACTTGAAATTTACTAAAAATATCGCGCAATATATCACAATCGGGGTTTTAGAGGTCGTATATTACGAATCTAGCCCCCAAAAAATTTAAGGTGCTAAGGGGAGAGCCTGAGGGGGTGGTACACTTGAAATTCACTAAAAACTTCGCGCAATATATCACAATTGGGGTTTTCGGGGTCGTAGATCACAAATCTGGCCCCCAAAAAATGTAAGGTGCTAAGGGAAGGGGCTGGGGTTGGTGAGTTTGAAATTTATCAAAATCATCGTGCAATAAATTACAATCAGGGTTTTAGAGGTTTTAGATTAGGGATCTCACCCAAAAAAATTCTAACGTGCAAAGAGGGGTGGCTGGGATTGCTGCAAGTTGTGGATTACAAATTTGGCTTTAAAAAACGAGGTCAGAGAATAAAATTACTGAGATTTTATTTTTGTCACATTTTTTTTCATACTTTTTATTCACTGAAGTAATCGATGAAAAAAGCAACTAAAAAGCGGTTTAATCATTAAGAAATTACCAAATTTTTCACTTATAAATCACGAAAATGCCAGTAATTGCAAAAACTAATATTAAAATCGTGTTCAGGGCACTCAGGACTATCACTCTACCTATAAAATTTGGAGTGCTCAGGTGTGTTTCGTACATTTTTGGTCTAATTTATATTGCTAAAATCGCCAGAATACGAGTATCTGTAATCTATTATTATCAAATTACGGCTCGTAACAGCTCAAAAACCAAATATACCATTAAAAAGTACTCATTTTGGAGATTATTTTTTACGATTCAGATTTAAAAATATGCTTCATGCACAAGAATCCCCAATTTCGACACACTTTCAGAAGTGTATAAGTGAAGGTAAAGGTTGCTCGTTCTTGGATATTTGGTATTTATATACTAATTCGATACTGTTGACAAATTGACCAGTGAAGATTTTTTTTTCGCTATTTCACGTGTTGAGGGGTCTGGTCTACAGGACCACTGTGCGTCGTAAGTTGATAGATAGCCCTTAATAGGCTGGGTTTCATTAACGACATCACAGGCTGAATTTCACATTATTTACCCATAATGGTCTCCTCCTCCCAGAACGTATTAAAATGTACACCCCCGTACCTCGCTTGCTACTCCTGCTGGGAATCAACCTCGTTCTCTACCCTCGCGAATAAGTTTTCCACTGTACTGTTGAAATTAAAGGGCAGAGAGGATGAAATTTCTGACGACTAATTTTCTATGCTAAATTTCGTGTAAGACATTATCGTTTAAATTATTCCAAAATTTATTTTTTTACGTGTATGTTTTCAGGTTCATGAATGAGCAGCAGAAAAAATATGTACCTATAAAAACCTGAACATTTGAGTATGCTGGCAGCTGGTGTTACGGAGTGAATACATCTCATCGTCATTCGCTCATTCATTCAAAACTCACTTCGCAATGGTACGTTACTCTTCCTATTCAAATTATACATCGTAATAAAATACACGCGAATTGCATGTATTGAAATGAGAGAGATAAGCTGATAAAATGTCGGGAGGAGGAGTAAGGAGGGCCATTTTTATTAGAAAATTGTGACAGTTCGATTGGCCATACAAAATGAACGAGCGAATGAGAGAATCGAAGACAGGCCATAGCGTAATGTTTTATAGTTTTTATTATACTTTTTCAGTTACTGATAAAGATATAGCTGTCACACGAAATGCCATAAATTAACGAAGAAAACTCACTACGTACATGTTTACGATGGTTACATATAGAAAAGGGTGATCTTTTGTTGATAGAAGTACTCTTGTGTTGTCGACGAACCGAACCTAACTGAACCGTAGCCTAATGCTGGGATACTCCATACTCGTGGTACAGTACAAACGAAAGGACGTGCAGATTATCTATGTCGCTTCGTATAGTAAAGAGAGAGAGAGAGAGAGAGAGAGAGAGAGAGAGAGAGAGAGAGAGAGACACACACACACACACACATACAGACTTGATAATTGGAAGATAAGCAGATCTTAAATTTAAACGCGAGTCTGTTGCCGAAGTCCGGGAACCGGGACCGGCTCCTAACAAGGCAATTCAAATAGAGTAATATTTGATCAACGACACGATGTACGCATGTTTTAGGGGGTGTTAAAATATGTACGCCGAGCTTGCAGTCTCTATTTATATGTATGTGTAAAGGTTCGCATCGCGTCATGTCCTTTACTCGATGAGTAAGTAACGCCTTAATTCCCATGATAGTGATTTTTATACGCGAATGGGCGTCTTTTTCATTTCCTTTTCGCGTATAAATTGCTTTTTCTTTCCATACATTACATACTCGTAACACGTGGTCGGTGACTAATGGCAACATCCGCATAACCGTCGATATACTTGTCAATCTTCAATATCGTACCATAGGCTACGTATTGATGGTCTTTCTTCTATCGTTTGCTTGCTTACTTACTTACTTACTTACTTACTCACTGTTACTGTACGTATTTCTGGATGTTTTGGTATACTTATACATATGTATACGTGTGTAATTGTGTGAGCGTGTCTGTGTATGTGCATTCATGGTGATCTAGTTTATAGTCGTATACTGCACCCCCCCCCCCACCTAACATTACGAACCCACAGCAACGTGCAGCAGCCGTATTCCCCTCATGTATTGTAATTGCTGAATAATGGGAGTGATTTATGCGTCTGTATTTTTATTCCTCTTTTGGGGGCTTTCGTGTATTGAGTTAGAATTCCGCGAATCGGTACGAAACACCCGATGAGATGCAACTTTTATCCCCGATTTTTCGATAAAAATGATGTCATAGTGAAGAGGGGTGCATAAAATGTATAAAGTTGTGCGAGATGTTAATATGCTTGCGAATATTTCGTTTCTTTTATGTGGTGATTTTTTTTTTTTTTCGATGTAATTCTACGTATTATACGTGGGCTTGTAAGATAAAATGAATATTTTTTATGGTCGGTGGTTTTTTTTCTCTCTCTAGTTTTTAGCGGACTTTTACGAAGTGGGGTACGATACTGTACCGGCTGGTTTATTTGTTTGTTTATGTGTTCATCTGATTAATTTCATTCTGATGCGATAATTCGAGTAATAACTTTAACGAATCGAGTTGTAATTTTTTACAGCAGGTTTAATTTGGGGGGGGGGAGGCTGCTAGTTCAAAGAAAGCAGAGCATTTGAGCTTTTTCGATTTTGAAAAATTCATTGATCGATCGACTTGAAATTTTTATGCTGCGTAGAATACGTGTCGGAGAAGAGCTGGTTTAAGTTAGGACTTGATCGTAGCTTTGAAAATTGAGTTTATGAATTTCATAGTTTTTAAGGCTTGTCGAGAATATCTAAAAGTATATGGTAGACGGAAAAAACGAGATTTTCATGCTCCACAACGATAGTTTGTGCAACTTTTCTTTGAAATTCATTGTCTGCTAGGAGGATTAATTTAAAGTTTGACTTTTAATAAATTTTTTCATATTTTAGATCAATTTTTACATTTTTTTAACAACATTTTTTCGTAATTTTTGATCAATTTTGTCAATTTTAAAACCCATTTTCATTGATTTTTAACGATTTTTTTTTCTAATATTTTAGTTCAATTTTCAGCCACCAATTTTCAACACTTTTCTATAATTTTTCATCAATTTTCTTAATTTTTTACGGGTTTTTGTCAATGTTTTATTTAATTTTTGTCGATGTTTAACAATTTCGTTTGATTTTCACCCTTCTTTTCAATATTTTTTTATTAATTTTCGATGATTTTCAGTGTTTTCGTTTATATTTTTGATCAATTTTCTACACTACTCAAGTATTTTTATTAGTTGTTTAACCAATTTTTAATGATTTTTTACCATTTTTGCCATGGTTTTTATCAACATTCAGCTGTTTTTCAATATTTTATCGAGGTAATTTTGGATGATTTTTTCATGATTTTCAACAATTTTTACCTAATTTAGTTCATTTTTTCATTCATTTTTGTCGATTTTTTACCCGATTTTCAATGATTTACAACGTTTATTTTCATATTTTTGGTAAATTTTCAACACATTTTTTTGTGATTTTTCATCAAGTTTTAGGCACCTTTCACCATTTTTATCAAATTTTTACAAAAGATTCGACGATTTGCATCGATTTTCAAGTAATTGAGTTCAATTTTCCCCTAATTCTTAGAAGTTTTTTTTAAATTTTTGATCAGTTTGCTGCATTTTGTATCAATTTTTATCGAATTTTTCATATTTTAAATCAATTTTTGGGTAATTATCAACTTTTTTGTGTTTTTTGATCATTTTTTTGTACTTTTTACCAATTTATATTGATTTTGTTAAATTTTCGCTAATTATTATTGGTATTTACACTACATATGTCAATTATTTCTCTTCTACATCAAATTTTTTCATTTTTTAAATCAATTTTCAACATTTTCTCCCGTTTTGCACTTTTCCCTATTTTATTAAACTTTCACTGAGTTTTCGATGATTTGAAACGATTTTTACATAATTACGGTCAATTTTCGCCCAGTTTTTAACATTTTTTCGCGTGTTTTGATCAATACTACTTTTAGCCATTTTTTTTGTTCAAATGTTTGCATTATTTTCGATGATTTTTTGCATTCTTTATCAAATTTTTACTTAATTTTTAATGAATTTTAACATTTCTTTTCACATTTTAAGTCACTTTTTCACCCAATTTTTAACATTTTTTCATAAATATTGATCAATTGCTTTTTATACATTTTTACCAAAATTTTATCAAATTTTCATTGATTTTTAACGATTTTTTTCATATTTGGATTCACTTTTCATTAAATTTTCAACATTTTCCCGCGATTTTTTCATCAATTTTTGATAACTATTCGCAATTTTTTCATGATTTTCAATGAACTTTTCTTGATTTTTAAACATTACTTCGCCTGATTTTCATGATTCTTAATCATTTTTTTTTCATTTTACGCATCTTTGTTAATTTTTTACCCAATTTTTATTGATTTCCAACTTTTTTCATATTTTTTTCCAATTTTCACTTCATTTTCAACAATTTACAATCAATCTTCGATGATTTTCGGTGATTTTTTAAAATAAAATTTAGGTCAACTTTTACATATTTTTCCTACTTTTTTCTGATTTTTGATCTTTTTTAATTTTTACGCCTTTTTGTCAACGTTATATCCAATTTTCATTGATTCGTAATGATATTTTTACATATTTTTATTCAATTTCCACCAGACTTTCAATAATTTTCGATCAATCTTCCATGATTTTCAATGCTTTTTTTTCAATTTTAGATAAAGTTTCACATGTTTTTTTTCATTTTTTTGTAATTTTTGATCAATTTTCTCATTTTCTTCTGCATTTTTGTCAACTTTTAATCCATTATTATTATTTTAAACATTTTTTTAATATTTTAGCTCAATTTTTACCTAATTTTCTACAACTTTTCGCGATTTTTCATTAATTTTTTATAATTTAAAAAAAAATTTCATATTTCTGGTCAATATTTATCTAGTTTTTACCACTTTTTTGTTATTTTTGATCGCTGTTTTTTGATTTTCAACAATTTTTCTTTTATTTTAATTCAATTTTCACATAGTTTTCAACACGTATCTGTGATTTTTGGTCAATTTTCTTCATTTCTTTTCGTATTTCTGTATGAAGAGGTGCAATGTGGTCGAAAAGTCGAGACTCTCAAAAGGCTCATCTTGGAGCCCTACTATATGTACGTTACTAATTTCAAGTTCCTAGCTCAATTTGGAGGAGAGGCATGTGAGCAGTAAACTCAAAAAATGAGAAAACCTGACCAAAAAATCACATTTCCGGGACTATGAGGGGGTGCAATAGAGCTGAAAAGTCGGGACCTCCAAAAAGCACATCTAAGGTCTTTACTGAATACACGTAACTAATTTCAAGTTCCTGGTTCAATTTAGAGAGGTATTATGCGAGAAACAAACTCAAAAAATAAGAAAACACGGCCAAAACCATTTTTCGGGGGCTATTAAGGAGGAGGGGATGGGGCTGAAAAGTTAAGACCCCCAAACGATACATTTAGGGTGCTCACTACATGTTTTTTAGCTCAATTTGTTGAGTAGAAAAGGGAGGAATTTGCCTTTTTTTAAAGTCAAAGGGGAAAAGCCTCCTATCTCCCCGCCTAATTGACTTGGGAGGTTTATTTTTGGATATGTTATATAACTGTTGATTCTCTATCAACGTGAAAAAAATTAATAAAAATAAAAATATCTGACATGGCTAAAAATCGTCTTAATGGTCTTCTAGGATCCCAAAACGGATTTTATTGATATTCCCCCCTCCATCCAGCGTTGGTCGATAGACTGTAACAGTCTGGTTATCATTGACAGTATGGCATAGAAAATCCTGCTAATAAAGATTTATGCTACCTATTTGTGCTGATCCGTCTTTTGGTGGTTTTGATTTTTCATTGCTGGACTGTATCGCGTCACCCTTTTGATAATTTTTGGGGCATCGACGCATTATTTGTAACATTTTCATCGTTTCATTCCCTTGCAGTATTAGGTAGTTGAAGGAACATTTCCAGAATGTCGTTTTCCAATTATTCGAAGCATAATTTTGGCAACGATACGATACATGTAATATTCTTGTAACCTTAATTATTACCATAATTGCCAATCTCGCTATAAGAAACTCGTTTATAATTGAGAGAAGACAACGTACAGTTGGTTCAATTTTGCATTGTTTGTTCAACAGTTGCTCGTGTAGCAAGTATGTACTATAATATATTATAGATATGAGTACACAAGGATGTCTTAAAACTTATACGTATCTGTGTGTACCTAACTACTCAACATATACATACAGTACATAAACGTACGCTCGTACGTGTAGCGAGTATACTTTTGGAGTATATTTGATTTTGGAAAACGCCAACTCTTCTCATGCCTTTGGCCTTCCTCTTACCCTCGCACATACTATAATAGTTTCTTTATAAAACAACGTAGTACGCCGAGCCGC
Organism: Ferrisia virgata; assembly: GCA_900060175.1. NCBI lineage: Eukaryota > Metazoa > Arthropoda > Insecta > Hemiptera > Pseudococcidae > Ferrisia > Ferrisia virgata. The sequence goes on from FIZR01026417.1 coordinate 29,492, forward strand.
GTCGAAACAGTAGCTAGCGGACCTTTGCATTAATACCTACCTACCTACCTACCTACCTACCTACCGGTATATGTACGCTCATATGTACAAAAACTTGCTGTCGAAGAGAACATACGGTATGGGGTGAGGAGAGGGAGGGTATATTTACACACACACGACGTATATATTAGCTAGCGTACGTACGTATAAAAATCCCACGTCTATGATATGCATAGATAAGCGTGGAATTTGCGGGGAAGGCTTGTAAAAGAGCTAGGCTAGGCGGTATATGCTTATGCATCTATTAAATTGCGAGCAGCAAAATTAAACTGATGTTCGTCGATGCGTGAAAATTCAACTGAAAATTTTTTGTTTTTGTTTGCAACAAACACGTTAAAATAAACGATTCAATTACACACTTATACGAATCGACGGCAGCCTCATAGGATGCTGGATGCTGGATGCTGGTTGCAGTACAGCATCAGAAATGGTAAAGCAACTGGTGCAGACCACTACCTATACGTGTATGTTTGTGTATACAGCGTACACACGCGCATATATATCTATATATATATGTACGATGAGAATGAGAAACGAAATGAATGCATGGTAAAGGGAAGGAAAGGAAAGGGCACTGAGGACGACCACGTACAGGAATCCGGCGAACAACTTCAATATGTTCGTTAAATATTGACAATTGAAGCGTTTGCGTATAGTTTAATTAAACCACTTTCAATATTGATGCGATGAAAATGAAACACGAAACACTGCGTGGATGGCTTACGTTAGCTTACGTTACAGATTATAAACTCTCGAGGCAGTCTGCAGCTGTATTTGGCAATTCTCATCATATAGATACGGTCTCTCGCCATACAGTATTGCAATCTTTTTTTTGTTTTTATTTCTATTTTTCAAACCGAAATAAAAAAAACGTGGGGAAATATTTTTATCGCCAGATTGTAATGTGTGACGCAAGGTGTTGGATGGATTTTAGTAGAGGAGGATGTGGCGATGATTATTTTCGTGGTAGATAAATTGTAACAGACGTTCTCTCTAGTGTAATGTACAGGGTGTTCCGCATTAATCGACGTAGCCTTATTTTTGAAGATTATGCAACTTATAATGCACGCGTGTACAACAGTTTGCATATGCTATAAAATGAAGGCGCCGCGATATGCTACTTTTACAATTATGTTCTGGAGTATACTTTTTGATCACACTGAAAATTAATTAGAGGTGGAAATTTACTTTTGGTTCTAAATTACAGCGAATGCCAGACAATATGGGTGGTATACAAAATGATGAGCCAGGCTGCAGAAGTTGGTAAAATATGATGATGTCAGCTGCTCAGTATCCTGAAAGATGGTTGAAAATTTGAAAATTGTTTGAAATTAAAATCAAGTGAAATATAACCCTCATTGACTATTTTGTTTCAAAATGAAACTACTGTCGCCATCCCTCCGTGACCTTTTTTTCGACATTTACAATTCAAACTCGGTCCAAGTTTCCATGTTCCATGTACATTGTTATGAAAACCCAGACTACACTTTCCATCAATCTACAACAAATGTGGTCCAAGGGAAGTATCAAAAAACCCATTTAGGGTCTTACCATTTTTCTGTCTATGTCAGATATTTATTTATTTTTATTTTTTACTTTTTTTCCCATACAACTAAAAATTATTTGTTCAACTCAATACCGACTAAAATTGGTCAAATTTAGGAGATATGCTTCGATTGAGGGCAGATTTGATATGTTTGATCAGAGAAGATCCTGGGTTAAAATTCAGCCTCCGAAGTTGGTTAGTAGGAAAATACGAGGTTTTTTCCTTTTTGACCTTGAAAGATTGCTGTCCCATGGATATCTTTCCTTCAAATTAGAATAGAAGGTTTAAATCGGGCATGTAGATTAAGTAGGGGTTCTAGATGTGCCTTTTGGATGTTTCAACTTTTTAGTCTCATTGGATCCCATTACAGCTCCAAAAATGTGGTTTTTGGGAGGTTTTTCTTAATTTTCAAGTTTGTCCCACAATGTCTTCCCTCCAAATTGAGCTAGTAGGTTAAAATTTAACATTTAGTCCTGGATGTGTTCTTTGGGAAGTTTCAACTTTTTAGTCTCATTGTACCCTATCATAGCTCCAAAAAAGTGGTTTTTTGGATAGTTTTTCATCATTTTTGAGCTTACGTATGCATATTTCTCCTCCAAATTGAAATAGTAGCTTAAACTTTGGTTTGTAGGTTTAATAAGGTTCCTAAATCTTCCTTTTGGGGGTTTCAACTTTACGGTCCCATTGTGCCCTGGCTTAGCTCAAAAAACGTGCTTGTTTGAGCGGTTTCTCTTAATTTTCAAGCTTGTCCCATACATATCTCACCTCCACGTTGAATTGGGAACTTTAAATTTAGCTTGTAGATTTAGTGGGTTTCAACTATTCAGTCTCATTGTACCCCATTGTGGCTCCAAAAAAGTGGTTGTTAGGGTTGGTTTTCTTAATTTTTGAGCTAGTCCTGTACATATCTACCCTACACATTGAATTAGGAGGTTGAAATTGGGCATGTAGATTCAGCTCCATTGCACCTCCTCACAGTCCTCAAAAAAATAATTTTTTGGGATGATTTTCTTTATTTTTGAATTATCCCACGCATATCTCCTCTCCAAATTGAGATAGGGAGTTGAAATTTGGTATGTAGATTAAGTGGAAACATCTCAAGTGTTTTTTGAAAGATTCAACTTTTCAATTCCACTGCACCCCGTCACGGCTCCAAAAAAGTGGTTTTTTGGGCGGGTTTTCCTATTTTTTTGAGCTTGTCTTTCACATATTTCCCCTTCAAATTGAGCTAGGAAGTTTGAATTTGGTGTGTAGATTGAGTAGGGGTGCTATAAGTGACTTTTTAAGATTTCAACTATGCACTCCAAAATCACCCCATCCTCCTTTTTCCACCCTACCTCCCCACCCCGCCATTGATTAAAAAAAAGCATTACTCAGCTCCAGTATTTCACCAAAATCAGGTTGAAGAATCAATGCATTACGATGCTTTTTTTCTTGGTATCAAAGTGACTTGAGAGGATTTTGTTCTGTATAGTTGATGATGAATCTTTTTATCCTGAATTTTTTACAAAAAAGTCATAATAGTATTTTCAATTTGTTTGAAAAAAAATGAAAAATTTGTAAAATTTCAACCACATTTTTTTGAACTTATACCATCATATTTTACAATTGATATCATCCCCACTTTTGATTTTTATATTCCACCTATCCCATGATATATACTTTGTTTTACCGCCGTCAGTAAAGTTTTACGGTCATTATAACATATCCTGTGAATAATTTTTGTAGTGAGCATGAATTCTGATCCAAGTTCCTTCAATTTCCATACTAGGCAAACTGTTCTACAGGTATGTCTTACGAGTTATCCTATTAGTGACACAAGGCTGCGATGGTTAATGCGGAACACCCGGTAGATATGCCTACCTATAGCACGTAAAAGTAATTGAATTTTATGGCGTGTGTGAGTATGAGGTGACGATGAAGGGATAATTTCTCGCTGAAAGGGCGAACAAATGAAAAAAAAAAAAAAAAAAAAATTGAAAATATTCTCGTTATAGGTTACACGATCCCTTTTTTTCTTTCGTTTTTTTTCCTACCCTCTACCAGCATCGTTTCAATGTATCTATATCTGAGAGTAGAGGTGCGCAGGAGGAGTAAAAATGTTCAAAGGGAATTAAAGTTAACATATTTTTACTGAAGATGCCTGTAGCGTTATGTGAGACTGCACGTCGCCGTCGCTTAGGTTGGCGGGTAAGTCTAGGTATATAAAAGTTGAAACTACTTAAAATGTAAAACAATGCCTTTAAGTGAAGAATCGCGCCTTTTGAGCAATACGAGTAATGGAAGTACAAAAGAGGGGACCTTTATTGGTTCTTCGTTCATCTTATACTAGTGTAGGTATGGTAGGTAGATAGATACTATGTATGTATCTACGTATCTACAGAGAAGAAACATCAGCTCACAGCGCCTCGTAGTTTGATCTCTCCTTTTTTTAGATGATGATGATGAAGAAGAGAACGAGAAGGGCAGGCAGGGACCGTAGGGTAAGCAGAGCAGGGTTGTTGTCGCGTATACTCATCTGTAGCAAAAACTCGAAGATTGTGCTAAACTAGGGTGATTTATTTGCTCCCCTCGAACGAACGAATGAACGAACGAACGAAAGAAAAGGAAATCTTGTTACCTCATATAAGCAATGACGTCACGAGACCTATTTTTTTCGGCTTTACGCTCATTTTACCCCTCGCTCTTTGCCGGTTTAGCTTATTTTTCGCGACTTTAACGACGTTGTCGTACGACTATATTATATACAAAATACTCGTACGTAGTAAGTAGGTAGGTAGGTAGGTATAGGTACCTACCAACCTATGTTTTTCTCTATGTCGAAATCGCTCATCCGTACGATGTAAGTAGGTACCGTCAACGTCAATTATGATTCAAGTGACTCGTGAAAAGTTATTTTAAAAGAAGAAATCATTTTTTTTCTCTTACTTTCTCTTTTTTTTTTTTCGCGACGTCACCCCGTCGTTCGTTATTCGACGAAGCAAAGAAGCCGAAAAGTAGGTATCGCGAAATCCGCCTCCCTCGGGAATAAACGAAAAAGCCGGCCGAATTGACGAAAAAATATTCCCGAAAATTGAAAATTCTTTCCTTTTTCCTAAACACGATTTTCTTCTCGACGATCCGAACAGCAAGTACCAAAAGTGTAATCTTTCACCGTACCTGCAGATCTTTTGTCTTTATGATTTGTAAAGTGAATGTAGTTGATTTGGTGGAAACTGCTGCCGTACTTTGAGCTTAGATAGGTATTTATTTGGTAACTTCGTGAGTATTTTGTTCGTTGGTATGCGATATCTAAGCAGAAGCACTTGAAGTAAGTGAGAAATGATGCGAATAAAAATAAAAGCGGAAGATAATTGAGTAGGAATCTTCTTCCGCCTTTCAACTTGCCATATTTTTTACCTTTAGGTAGAAATCTAAATTAAAAAAGTTTTTTGTTTTCTCTCTCTCTCTCTCTCTCTCTCTCTCTCTCTCTCTCTCTCTCTCTCTTTCTCTCTCTTTCTGTACAAGATGTAAAAAAATTTTACTTATAAAATTAGTCTACCGAAGCGTACTCGTGTCGAGATTTAAAGTACATAGTACCTACTTACCTACCTACTTACTTATGGTAAAGTTAGTAGGTATTTTTCTTTAACCATAGCACATCCTATCACGAAAATAATGAAAAGTTTTTACAGTCTCGTGAGACGCAAAGAGCCTCTCGAACATTTCGACTCGCTCGTTCTTTGCCTTAGGTGTCTGTGTCTAACACACACAATGAGCAATTAGAGATTTCATCGATTGAAACGAATATCGCTGTAGTGGATTTTGAACTTTTGTAATGTATTCGTGTTTTATAGGCGTTGGTTGTGGTAATGGTTCCTCTTTCTCTGTTACAATATTATAGCCTGGTTTTGAAAAGCATCAAAGTATACGGTACCCGCGAAGTATACATTGATGCCTGTGGGCTATTGAAACCGCAAATCTTTTACACAGATGCGGTTGCGAATTTCCGGTAAAAGGAGATGATTCCCTTTTGATGCGACATGAGATTCGAATTATGCTGATTTTTGTTCAAGGGGGTGGTGAGCATTTTACTTCGGTGAGATATTGGTATTGATTGCGAGTCGAATTGCGGGCGTGGAAGGTGTATACGATTTATTTGAGTTGGTGGATGGATCGTAAAGGTCAGGGTGTGTTTAATCCCCCTCCCCTCCTTTAGAACGGAAAACTTGAAAAACTTTAATTCATATGCTATTTTTATTCCTAAAAATTTCTAAAAATGCACTTTTTGGTCGTTATAAAATCCATTTTTTCAAAATTTCGCCTTCCCTTTGTTGAGGTATAAGTTTGGACCCAAAAAAAATGCAGAGAAAAAGTGGAAATCCTCTCCTTTTCGCCATTCTTCGCTACGCCCACGCCAATGGTAAAAGCTATCTGAGTATAATATTGTTAACGAAATTGAGCTGGTTTAATCATCGATGAAAAAAATTCCAAATGTTAATATTTACTTTGTAAAGGGAAACTAGTGTCGAAATTGGTTAGAAATTATTCGTTTTAGCGTCTTGGACGTCGATTTCAATCAATTTAACGCATTAATTTTTGAAAACCTCCTTTCTCGCCACTGACGATAGGGAACATGCGCAAAAAGACTCCACCATCTGAGTGAACTTTGAGGCCCATCATACCTGAGATCCGCCCTTTTCCGAATTGTCAAGATGAGATTTCCCATTACTACTCCAGTCAATCTTTTTACCATTTATGTCACATTTGAAGCAAAAAATTAACAATTTTTGAATGTTTTTTTTTTCGTTTTGTCATAATTTTTGAATGTAAAAATTTTATTTTTAGACGTTTTTCGTGATTTTTGATCAATTTTCTGGATTTTACTTCAATTTTTATCCAAATTTCGTTTATTTTTAGCAATTTTTTTACACATTTTATGTCAATTTTCACCTGATTTTCAAAATCATCTCGTACTTTCTGATCGATTTTTGTTGCTTTTTATTCCTTTTCATTAAATTTTTATCCAATTTTAATGATTAATTTTCAGAATTTTTTTATGTTTTTCGATCAATTTTAATCAATTTTCACTTATTTTAGTCAAACTTTTTGCTTGATTTTTGATATTTTTAGGGTAATTTTAGGCCAATTTTCAACAACTTTTCGTGATTTTTGAATTATTTTTTTCACCCATTTTTATATGAATTTTTAGTTGATTTTTGAAGTTTTTTTTTCATATTTTTGATCAATATTCATCCAATTTTTCTACTTTTTCTCTTTATTTTTTACTCATTTTAAGCAATTTTTTTCCAAATTTTCACTATGTTTTTAATGATTTTTTTCATACTTTAGTCCAATTTTCACCAAATTTTCTGCATTTTTTTGTATTTTTTGATCAATTTTTTGGCAGTTTCTACTGATTTTCTTTAAATTTTTCCTAATTTTCGATGATTTTCAGTGATTGTTTTCATTTTTTTGGCAGATTTTCATCACTTTTTCGTTATTCCAGTTTTGTAAATTTTTTATTCCATTTTCCATTATTTTTAACGATTTTTTTTCCTTCTTTTTAGTCAATTTTCAACCATTTTCAACAGTTTTCCATGATTTTTGAACAATTTTTTACACCTTTTACACATTTTTGTCAATTTTTGACCGAATTTTTTTGATTTTTAACAATTTTTTTAATATTTTAGCTTCATTTGCTTTTAATTTTCAACATTTTTTTTCGTGAATTTAGCCTCAGTTTTTTTTTACATTTTTACTCATTTTTGTCAATCTTTTACTTAATTTTTATTGATTTTTAACGAATTTTTCGTATTTTGGCTCAATTTTCAATCTATTTTTAATACTATTTTGATGATTGCTTCGATATTTTTCTTATTTTCTTATAGTTTTCTATAATTTTTGATGATTTCCGTTGATTTTTTTTTATATTTCAGCTGAATTTTCATCCTATTTTCAATATTTTTTGTGACTTTTGGTCAATTTTTTATACTTATTACACATTTTCAACAATTTTTACCGTGCATAGATCAATTTTCATCCCTTTTTATTAAATTTTTAAACAAATCTGTCAACAGTAGACCGTCATCATTGGACGACATTGGTGGACCATCAACAGTGTGACGTCGTCATTGGGCTGACATCCGTGGACTTATTTTATGAAGGGTTAATTTTACGATTTTGAGTTGAAATGTTGAGAAAAATTAGAGATATGACATCAGTGGACAGATTTTTATGGCCTAGAATGACATCGGTAGACTTATTTTATGAAAGATTGAGTTTATGATTTTGAGTTGAAATGTTGAGGAAAATTAGAGATGTTATTAGTGGACTGTCAACAGTGTGATGTTATCATTGGACTGACATCGATTTTTTATGGCCTGGAATGACATCGGTGGACTTATGTTCTGAAGGATTGATTTTATGATTACGAGTGAAACGTTGAGGAAAATTGGAGATGTTTGAAGTTGAATTGTGAAAACAGTGGACCTTGACCTTGAATCTGTTTTATGATTTTGAGTTGAAATGTCGTTATCCGTTGACCCGACAACATTTGACCTTGACTCTGGATTGATTGGATTGATTTTAAGAATTCAAGTTGAAATGTAGAGGAAAATTAGTTGACCTTGACCTCAGTTGACTTTGTAATTTCAAGTTGGAAAGTTGAGGAAAATTAAAGATGTTGAAAGTTGGCTCATAAACAGTTGGCCTTGGCTCTGAATTGAGTTCATGATTTCAAATGGAAATATTGAGGAAAATTAAAGAAGTTGACCCTTCAACAGTTGACCTTGATTTCATCGACATCGACATCGGATTGATTTTACGATTGTGAGTGGAAATGTCATCAGTTGTCCCGTTAACAATTGAGCTTGACCCTGCACTAAAGATTTCAAATTTAAATGTCTGGAAAAATTTGCAGTCAAAGGAATGCCCCAATTTCGTTAAAAATAGAGAAGAAAATTTTCCAAATGACAAGTATTAATTTAAAAAAAAAACTGTACCAATTGCATTTGAAATATAAAAACTTACATTCTTTCGATATTTACTCTTTACGTGAACTAAGTATTTAGGCCCATTTTCACCCAATTTTATCACATTTTTATTCGATTTTCGATGATTTTTAACGATTTTTACATATTTAATTTCAATTTTCACCTATTTTTCTACTTTCTTCAATATTTTTAATCAATTTTCTGCATTTTTCTCCAGTTTTTATCAAATTTTTACTTAAGTTTCTAATGATTTGCTGCATTAAAATAAACCCTTATAATTTAACATAAATTCAAAAAAAAAAAATCCCTCAAAATCACCATTTTTCATCAAATCGTCCTCTAAATCGTCAAAATAAGTGGATCTGATAGGTGGGAAAAAATCACCAACGACATCGTGAGAAAAAATTTATTTCACTTGAGATTCTTTTAATAATTCGTCTGATAAATCATTCGTACGCCTAATAATATTTCGTACGAAATAAGAACTCACGTTGTTTATCAAGTCTATCTCTTATATCTTCGTATCGAACTTTTTTCATCGGTATCCAATCAACGACCATATCATTTCCATCTGGGACTTCATCCACCCAAACATAAGGAAATCTGTTCAACTCGAGACTCTTGACGTCGTGAAATGTAGCTTCAAATCGTGATCGTAAACCCAACTTTTCGTCTACTTTTCTCGTTACACGACAGGCATACGTTATGCCAATACTCGGATCTGTGTTTTTAATCCTATTCCAACCTTCTATTTCAACACTTTCGAGGCATATTCGATCCGTCTCTGGTATCGGTCTGGGATCGTTATGTACTACAATGACGGTCTTTTCCCAAATACACGTGGCGCAGTGTATAATTCTGTAGAGTATTTTAGGTATTGGAATGCTCGTCGATTGGTGTTCAGTATCGAATAGGTACATTTGTTGAGATTCGTTTAAACCGGTTGATGTCGTCTTGTTCAAGCACAGTATTCCAGATACGCCGAAAAATAAACGAGCTTCTCCTTTTAGGCCTCTTATGATGTACTACGATGAGGAAAATATCGTTTAAGAGCACACAGATGGATAGCTAAAGCTTTATTAATCGATTAAGAGTATCTTGCTCGAGCTAAAGTGTAAATATATTGGTCAACTTTAGCCAACTGTCCATCCGCGATGGTTTTCCAAACTGGCACAATGTTCGCATGGTGACAACTGGCGAGCTTCGCCGAATATGTACGAAAATACCATAACGGTATGATTTGCGATTTTTTTAAACAACCGTAAGGGTTTCCACATGCTAATTCGGTGATATTTTCGGTCAAGTTAGATTGTGAAAAATCTTTCAAAATATTGGCTTGGTTTTCCTGAAGCACAATCGCGTACTGTGGAATGAATAATTATAGACTTTGGTTTATTTTACTCTACCTACCTCGGAATATAATGAATCAATGGTGTCATTTTCGTGATTGAGATTTTCGCATTTATCTGTCGGATGGTCGTTGGTTTCAACAATGCTGACGTCGTGAAAATTGATATGTTTATTGAGCTCTGATGTAGATTTAATTGATAGAACATGTATCCAATGTAAAACCTGATTGATAAAAAGCAGGTCTTATATTCAATCCTATTATACTTGGCTGAACTTTCATCTCATTGTATAGTTTTGAATTGATAATACCAATGTAGGATGTGATTCGTTTGAAAATTTGAATTTTATTAAATCTGCAGCTTGAATTTTGGTCACGAGTGGTTTTAGCTTCTGTGTTTGATTAGTGGTTTCGTTTTTATCGTTCACCTAATTGATGAGGAAATTGGATCGATGAGTATATTTTTTTTAAAGCATCAAAAAATACCATCAACTTACTTTGTAGAGGTCTATTGACATCAGATCCTCACATTTTTGTGATTCCAGTATTCTTAGTTTACCATCTTCGTAATAAAGCTAAAAAAAAAGTATCTCAGTCGGCTGCTTTTTGAGCTTACATTTATAAGATGTGAGGGAGGAAGGGGAATTGCACTGAGGCTGGAAAGTCGAAAATTTCAAGCCCGTGCCTTGATTTAGAAGAGGAGGGGTAATAGTTAGAAGATATCGAAAAAATAAGAAAAATTACCCACACAACTACTTTTTGGGGCTGTGAGGGGGGGATGCACTGAGATTGAAAAGTCTAAACCTCCGAAAGGCACATCTAAATGAGAAAGATTGCCCCTACAACTTCTTTTTCGAAATTGTGCGAGCGGTGCAATAAGGCCGAGAAGTGGAAACCTCCGAAAAGCATAGCAAAGGTTTACACTAAATCTACATACCAGATTTCAAACCCCCTCCCCTCCCCTAGCCAAATTAATTTGCAGGAAATATTGGTAGGATAAACTCAAAAAATGAAAAAAATTCCTCCTACAACTACTTTGTGGGGTCTGTGAAGGGCTGCAATGGGGCTGGAAGGTCGAAATTGGAACTCCTACTGAATCTACATGCCAAATTTCAATCTCCTTCCTCAATTTGTACGGGAGATATGAGTAAAGCAAACTCCAAACATGGTAGAAATTGCCCACACAACTATTTACATCTTGGATTTTCACGAAATCTACATAGCAAATTTCAACCTCGCAGCTCAATTAGGAGGGGAGATATGTGAGAAATTGTCTTTTTTGAAGTTCAGAAAAGAGGAAAAACTTCATCTGAAGTTGGAACTTTCTGTGTATCAAGTTTGGTACTATATTTAGCCTTCAGAAACATTTTCAGGGGTAATTTTCAAGGTTTGTGTTGAATTTTCAGCCATTTCAGATGATGGTAGAAATTACGTCAACTTTGTAGTATCTCCGAATTCTTTTTGAATAAAATAGATCAAGTTTAGTATCATTTTAAAAGGAATCTACTTTTGCGATCATTTTACCCCTAAACTGCTTACCATTCAATATTTTGAGCAAAAGCTGAATTTTGGCGCACGTTTCAATCCACGGGGAAGGTCAAGCTGCACAGAGAAACCAGCCCATAAACCACATTTTTGGAGACGTGAGGAGGTGCATGGGTCTGAAAAGTTGAAACCCCAAAAAGGCACATCTATGTCCCCGATTGACTCAAAAAGCACAATTTTTAAGATATTTTGCCTTAGCAGCTCCCCCTCTCCCACTTTGGGTCTACTGAATTTTGACCAGAGGTCATCCTCATTTCAGAATATCAAATCCGCCACCAATCAAAGCCTATTTCCCAAATTTGATCGATTTTTGTTGGTATCAAGCTGAGCTAATAAATTTCAGTTTTAGAGTGAAGGGAGGATGAAAAATTTTTAAAATTGAAAATAAATATCTAACATGCCTATAAATGAACTGAAATAGTCTTCTTGGGCCTTGGAACAGATTTTGTAGTAAATCAGGCTAAAAATTTGACTTGGAATTTATTTTGACCTGTACTCACTTCATACCCGACCAATATCTCGCTACTTTTCGCATTATAAGCTACGGCTGGTTTGAATGGGCTGGCACAAATGTTGGTTACAACTTTATCCCTGTACTTATCGTCGAGGTAAAAATCTCGTAAAAACAGGCTATTTCCGCTAACGGATAATTCTTCGTTGAACTGTTTTTCATGCTGTGTAGATGACGGGCAAGCAATCAATATAGGGCCTCTCGAAACAAGATTTCTGTAATATTTTATATCTTCGAGTGTCTTGTTTTGCAAATTGAAAATTAAAGCTGTAAACGTGAAAGACGGTAGAGGTGAATTGTTTTGAGGATTAATCCATCCCTGATGAATTAAAAAAATATACTTCTCAGCTACCCTCTTCAGATCTGGCTTCTGTAATAAAGTCCAAGCACAAGAATGCCAAAATGATCAAGTACATCACATTGATACTAAACTACATCCTCAGAAATTTAAAACTGAAATCTTCTAAGGAAATGACTAGTTGATTATTTGAAGCGTTACAGATATTAAAATGAACCAAAGTCAAGATGAAATGATTAAATTTCATCATCTCAAATTAAATTTATGATAAAGTCAACTATCAGTCTTTTAGAGTAACAGAAATTGATTGATAAAATGATATGATGATTCGTTAAGACTAGTGAGGTGATATGTATTCGTGCTGCATATATACCTACTTCTTTATTTATGCCTTTGTCGAGAGTGTTATGCAACTTATTTGACACTATGTGAATCAAGTTTTTCTCTCCATCTAATTTACCTATCTAGTCGCGGAACTACGTAATTTTTGTTGAAGGAGAGGAGAGAGGGGCTTATATCAAGATAATTAAGCGGAATCTAAAAGACTTATTTTTGACTCCGAATCCTCAGTTACTGCGGAGTCAAGCCAGATTCAGGAATCAAGGTCACAGATTCACTCTGGGGTCAAGATCTGAAGTTGACTCTGGAGTCAATGTGGTGTCAAAGTCATTGACTCCGCAATAGGAGTCAGTTTTGACACCGCTGTGGGAGTTGGTTTTGATTTCAACTGGTGTTTTTTTTGTCTTTTGGTCGTTATCAAAATGTCGATTTCCGCTTCGGATTTATGAAAGTCAATTAGTCGAAATGTCAATCTTAATACATGCCAACGCATGTTTTTTTTTTTTAGTTTTAGTTTTCACTATTGAGTACACAGGACACACCTAGGTGATCTAAATAATACTCGAACTCATTCGTGGTAGATATTGTCATGGAAAATTCAAAAATGAAAAATCTCAAAAGAGTTAAAAGTGAAAAAGTGTGGCTCAAATGAAGGAAACTAATGTTAAAAGCAACTTATTATTCCAGAGTTGACTGGAGTCTGAGTAAATGTCTGAGGGTTGACTCTGAAGTCAGGTAAGAGTCAGAGTCAATGTCTGAGATTGACTCTGGAATTGAGCTAGAGTTAGAGTCAGTGGTGGCAATTTGACTACAGAGACACACCACAATCAAAATCAACTTACCATGTTGACTCTGGGAATCAGGTCAGAGTCGGAGTTATATTTTTGGCTGACTCACATACCTTGCTAATTTCACAAGTAGAGGTAAAATTTAAATCCTGTTTTTCTTTTTACAGATGCATACCAGGAGTTGAGAGCATGTGTTCATTCAAGAGTGAAACCATGGTAAGTAACCAAACATTCATGCATGCATATTACATACATCTATCTTTCAAATGAACAAAATAGGCAACGGAACATATATACATGTTTGTATACTGTGTCCCTCCCAATATTAAGTATGCAACCAGCAGGAGTACCTGAAATTGTGTTATGCATTGTAGTAAAATAGACGTACCTGGGTACTGGGTAGAGATAAGATAAGAGTTGGCAAGAATATTCGTGAGCTGTAAGCCAGCACAGTTGTCAATAATCCTTTGTTGCGGTAGTTTCTTCTTAAATAAAATAGTTTACTTTACTGTATTAACTTCGATTTTTCGCGGAATTTTTTTAAAATAAAGTGATTATAATGAGAGGCAAAGAGGTGGTATGAGGGGAGCGAAGGAACTAAAAATTTCGTAATTGATGACACTTTATTTATTTATTTTCATTTTTTTTTTTTATTAAAGTTATTTGTTTGACCTATGTTGGTCAGGTCTCGCTGATTGGGTAAGTGGGTTAATCCCATCTTTTTAACTTTTCGTCGGGATTTGATGGTCCTAAACTTGGTTAGACATGATCGCTAACCATTAATTAGCTTTGGTGCATGTGTGCCGCTAATTAATGGTGGTATTAATTTACTGAGGATCGTGTCTCTCCATGCCTCCCTTTCTTTACTTTCTTTTCTTTTGGTTGTCTTTTCGTCTGAAAGACGCCTGTAATTTGCACTAAGTATTTCATTGATTAGGCCTAGATCAAAATCGAAAGCCATCGTAATGACCACGCCTGTGGTTGTATGCCCACCTACTCATACTGAGCCTAGCTACTGCAGTTTCAGGTTTGGTTCTGGTATTTTCCTTAGGGAATAATATCAGGACTAGAAATGATCTACCACACACTAAGGACTGCGAAGGATAGACATTCTTAAAATTTGTGTTTTTTTTTTTTCGATTTTGTGAACAGAAACGATGGCGGTCACGACTAGTAAATATGTACTTTTATTATTCAATCGTCAGTTTGTGAGTATTTGGCTGGAAAACTTTAAAAGCAATCGTATAGTTGTAGTTGAAATACCATATATGAGACATTTTAGCCTTTTAACTGTTCCACTCATACCTATTGGATGTACATAGGTAAACTTACGAAGAAAAACGTTTTGCGTAATATACGGTTACGACTGTAGGATGTATGAGCAGGAGCGGCCACGTCGGGCTAGACCGTCAGCATTATATGAGAACTGAAATTATCGCCAGTCACGCAGTGGCTTAAAGGTTTGTTGAATTTGATAGTGCGTAAGTGCGGCCAATCGGTGGCATCGATGCCCGACCGAAGGAACAAAATGGCGCGCATTAACTTTGAACTGGACGAAACGAGCAGCCTTTGTTTTTGATGATGGATGGATGAGTGGATGAGTGGATGGGTGGATGGGGAAACTACTTACATGCGGGACTCGGCAGAACAGCACGGGTTGCAGACAGCGCAAATGATGTTTATCTTGTTGAACACAACGCATGACGCGGCAAGGCACGGCGGCACTGCGAGAGCAATACCAGGATAATTGAAGCACTCGATGTCCATTTACAGTTTGTTTTTACTTTCATCGACGAGGCGAAAAGCTCAGTTAGCAGGCTTTTATTATAATGAAAAACAAACGCACTAGAGTAAGTAGTACATACATAGGAAATTTAAAATATTGGAAGGCGAGGACGATGCGAAGCGCCACTTTCACATATATATATATATATACATACATGTACCTACCTAGTGCCTACCTAAGTACCCACCAACATACGAGTATATGTAATGCATACTATACACAAAGGTGTTGAACTAAAAGCTAACCGCCATCTACTCGCAGATATACGTATACCAGGCATGTACATTGCACATAAACCTAAATACGAAAATACGATGGATACTGCGATGTACGCTATACATCACGACTGCGACTATAACTTTACCAATTCATTTACGAACTCTTGTACAGTATACGCACTCGTACACTCGTATTTGTATTTGGTACATCTACGTTAGGGTGGATCAAAAAAAAAAAAAAAAATACCTCGGATTTTGATCAAACTAACAAAGGTGATTAACTTTCAGTTGAAAACCCACCATACAAAACTTTGTGACTTCAGCTCAGAGGGGTGTGAAGTTACGAGTCCTCAAGTCAGAGTCATTTTCGAAAAAAACACGGTTTTTCGTAATTTCCGCCCCTTAAAAGAGGTGCAGATACTCAGTCACAGGACTGAAAAAGTGCGATTTAAATTTCTGCATATCCCTGCATCATTGACATCTCGATCCAACACCACTTATAACCACCTACCAGAGGGTTGAAAAGTTACAGAGCGTAAAAATCGACAAATTTTGTTTTTCAAAAAAACGCAATAAAAGAGCTTTTCATTACAAAAGTGGGTCGAAAAAATTTTTCAGCCTAAAAAAGTTAATTCCAATTGAAATCGTTCAAAAATTTCGCGTTTCAGTGTAGCCAACTAAAAAATTGACTTTTAGGTATAAAAAAATTGAAAATTTCTTGGTAATTTTGGCAATAATTTTAACGATCTCGGAATTAGGAAGTTGGCTGACCAGTAATACAAAACTTTTGAGAAATTTTAATTGTAATTCACTTTTCTACGCTAAATATTTTTTTTGAACCCATTTGGTAATGTAAAATTGCCTATTTCGCGTAAAAGCTTATTCACCTTTTGTTGTTTCGTGTAACAATTAGATTTACCTTCGTAAGGACATTAACTATTACCGAGTATAAAATTATCGTGTATGTGGACGCGTATATATGTGTTATCTGCATTACCCCTGCTTACTCTGACTGCAGCGATACCCTTATGAAAAGGATCAGTAGTTATTAAATAAAACTACCAGTTTCACTAGTAGTCACCAGATGAACCAGTGGTTTACTAGTAGTCAAAGAAATGAACTGCTACTTTTACTAGTAGCCACCAGATAAACTAGTAGTGTTACCAGTGGTCGCCAGATGAACTAGAGTTTTACTAATCCTCAAAGAAATGAACTAGACCTACTTTGGATATTGGGTAAACTAGTAGTGCTATCAAAAAACCCATGTTACAATTGGTTTATTGAATCTTTGTTCAAAAAATGCTATTTTTCTTCCATTTGTATGGTCTATATATATATATATATATATATATAAGTACAGAAATGTTATCAACCGATTTACCATTTTATTTAAGTTATTTGCACAATTTTCTCAACTCCATAGTCCTATTTTATGAAACAATTCGATGCTGTACATTCGTTAATTTTTGCACAAGCTTTCAGCAAATCTTCCTTTAGAATTTCCTTTTGCTACTACATGAAAAAATTTAGTCTTACATAATTTTTAGGAGCTGTGCGTGGCAAAAAAGGAAGTTGTTGATTATCATTATTAGGTACGAGTATTACTTTTTTTTTTAGCGAGCCCAACTTTGAAGACCCATAATTCCATGGGGTGTTCGCCCTGCTCAGCCCACTGGGCACTAGAGTACTTACAGTAAGTAGGGTAGAAGATACGCAGTAGTACATGGGTTACTGAGTACCGGTAGTGATACAAGTAGGTATTACGTAAGCAATATACTATGTACAAGTACTCACTTCGGGCAGTTTTCGCCACTTCTTGCAACAATTTTTTGTATTCGCGCGAATCGGCACTTTCGTTGAAGCTATGATGAAACGGCTTTTGACCCAGCGCTCTGAACACAGCAGACATGGTGAAATGGCACTTGGCATGCCCTAACGGCGAATCCAGCGCGTGATTAAAGTACAGAATTCCAGCCACGTTCCAATCGAACTGGTTCAGTATGTAACGCAAAGCTTCGCCGACCAGACGATAGGATCCCATCATACGAGTCAGCGTAGGATAGTCCGGTTTGAACGAGAACACATCCACTTGCGCACCCGATGTCATCACTGGTATACCCCATACACCGGCATATCTGGCAACCGGAGCTATTACGTAATCACACACTGGTCCCAGAAATACATCTGAAAATGTGTACCAACGTAATTATCAACTTGCGCGTATTACTCGCTCGAGTGCGCGATCGCACACGTACCTCCTATCTACCTCTTACCTACCTACCTACCTATCTACCTACCTACCTACAACACACTGGGCAAAATGGAAATTTAGCTGGAAAAAATTAATTTCTTAAAAAATGGTTTTTAAACCCGTACATTTCAAATTTGTACTTCATTTCATGCCTTCATCAACTATGCTTTGGGGACGGAGGATGATAGAGAATGAAAAATTCCTGAAAAAATTAAGTTAGATATTGAAATAGCTATTTTCCACGGTGTAATTTTCAATTTTTACGTTCTTTTCATGGTCTGATGTAACCAACTCGGGGATGAGGGGAAAGGGTTAAATTAAAAAATACAAAAAATTCAGCATGTTTGTCTAATTCTGCATATGTTTTTTAAGGCGCTGAATTCAATTTTCGGGTTCATTTTTTTGCGCAAATCCATCCGTTTTCACCACAACAGAGTAAAATACATAATCTTTCAAGAAATTTGACGTATTGTTTCACCTTTTATAATAAAATCTCGATCAGTAAATTACAAACTAAAATATCGTTAAAAATACGTCATTCAATTTCAAGTTGAAGAAGCCATCGTTTGCTTCTCTTTCATCACATTCGCCTTCTTCTTGCCATTCAGCCTTCCTGCTCATCTTCTCTTAAACGGATGAGGGGAGGGGAGGGAGGGTATGCAGGGGTCCCACCTTTCACAAGGTCAAAAAAGGAAAGAATTCCAATATATTTACCTTTAAATCGACGTGGGTGAATCGTAGATATTTTATACCATTTCGTTTTTTGTACTGCTTTCGGTTTGATTCTCTGCGCAATATTGTCCATTACTATCAGCCTACTACAGACTATCAACCTAGGTAGGTTGACGGGGGTTAGGGAGGGAGGAGGAGTATCAACAAAGTTTGAGTATGAAACGAAACAAAAATTATCTCGTATGTAAAGATAACGGGTAAATCCGAAAAACCCGTATACAATGCAGGTTATCTGCTAATACGAGTACTAGGGTGGGTTGTTTTTGACTTTATTTCGAAAATCGAAACGTTGATAGGACAGAAAATTTGTGGAAAGGGGGCCAAAACAACGTGGCAAAATTTCAGCCCTCTATCCCATATGCAGGAATTTCAATGCGGCTTTGAAACGGTTAAAATTTAAAAAAAAAAAAAATTTATTTTACTAGAAACAGTTTCAGTACGACTAGCTTTACCCGTAGAGAGAGACAATTTCAGACGATTTTCGAATGTAAATCTTCTACAGATGGTCGTGTCATGGATACTATGGTCCATGTGGGCTCAAGCGGCAGCACTGGCCAGAGATATCAGTACGTAGGTTAGGTACGTATGTATGTAGATGTACTTACGTACCTAGACTGCCTACGGACAGTCGACCGAGTTAATAGTAACTTTGAAGTCGTTAGCGATTAGACCTAGTCGCAGAGCAAACGCGTATCTTTTTGTAAAATTGTCGGTAACATGGTCGTATAATAAAGTAAATACAATTCAAAAGACATCTACGCGTTGGTTATTTAACCCAACAAACGTGAAAGTGTACGGTGAGGCATCGACCTCGTAATACCTAAGAATCTACGCTAGTCGTAACCCTCACAGTCGTATAAAATGGACATTTTTTTCGCTTATTCGTGTATTTTCTCATAAAAAAATTGTTGAAAAATCGAAACAGAATTTAGAGAACCTGGGTACCCGTCAAGAAGCAAGATTATCAATTTTACAATCCATCTGGTTGGTTGGAGGCGACGGACCTATTTCGGAGGTTCACATTCAAAAATCGTTTCAAATAATCTTTTTGGGTAAAACTAGTAGTTCTAAAATTATTTCAGATAAATTTTTTGGATTTTTTTTCAAATTTTCAACCATTTTTGAGCCGGATTGAAATTTTTACTAGGGATAGGGCGCTGAAATTTTTACCACGTTCTTTTGACCCCACTCCACAAATATTGTACCCTATTACGTTTTAATTTTCACAAAAAAGTCAAAATGAACTTGTTTCAATCGAAAAATGAGGGGAAAAAAAGATACAGAATGCGCGTCTCCGACGAGCGTACGAATAATAATTGTGAATACTTATCAGGAAATACTGGCTTATAAACGACGCGACACTACGCTCATAAATTTTAATAACTTACACTCGAGACTCAACCGTCGTATGAAAAACTTTTCCGAATTTCGCAATTTCTCACACTCTCATTCAAATTCAACCAACACATCACACAGGAAAAAAACAAATACATACAAATCTTTGGTAAGCATTGATAAGTATACAATTCGCTAAATTTACGGCGCAATACGATGTACCTACAATTCTTAGCGGGCAGTAGGTAGTAGGTAGTAGGTACACCAAAAACTAAGCCCGGTAGTTAGCCGGTAGTTGAAAGGTGGGAAAAAATGCTTTAAATTTTATTTTTGATAACTACGGCGTCGCACTTCCACGCGTACTTATCCTTTCGCTGTGTCGTTGCCCGCCTCCACCTCCCATTCAACTGAACCGAGGGCCTTAAGAAAAAATTCCGAACGTACCCGAAGCTAGGCCTACTTGCCAGTAGGTGGTAACACCCTTTTCTCTCTGTCCAACCAAACCCACAATCGTTTGACAACTTTTTTCCACACTTTACTCAATACACGCCGACTGCCCACCATTTTGACGTACAAACCATTTCGTTATGAATTTCGATAATTTCTAGAAAACTGAAAATTTCAAACTTAAAAACGTTCATTATAACACTAAAATATTTCCTTTTTGATGGTTAGAAAATTATATTTTTTCAAAATTTCGACCTCGCTTCGCTCGGGCACATTTGTAGCGACTATTATCTTTATTTTAAAGAGTCGAGATTCGAAAAAGCCCGGCTTTTCATACACCAACGCTAAATATTTCACGCGCGCCACTTTCCACCAACGTCACAGTGCGGTGGCTTATTAGCGTCCAACAAAAGCGAAAAATAAACAGGTACTTTCTACTCGACCAGTAAATTCGACATCTTTCTTTCGTTTGTTTGATTTTGAATTTAGTTTGACGTTAATTTTTATTTAAAATACCGCGCTGACAGGTGTCGATTGTCGATGTCGTCAACAATCATTCGAACAATATTTTTCGTAGTTCGTGCCTAACGTATATTTTGCGCAGGCGGTTCATCATTTAATACGATTTATTGACGAGCATTTTGATTTTCTCGCCTTAATATGCTTCCTTAATTGTGGTCATTTAAAATTTTTATTACAATACGCCTACAAACGTGTTAAAGTGTATACATCGCACTGCAGCCACAATGTACGTAGGTAAGTAAGTACACGTATTTTGTACGAGTATATATTTCATATACGCACGCACCGACCTGCAAATTATACGAACGCCTTTCTGCGTGGAAATGAAACACAAATGTCAAAAATTGAAATAGGACGCAGCATGTCAAACCGAATTTACGCTAAAAAATTATTACTTTTTTTGCTCTAGGTACGTTTAGTAAAATTTTCACCACCATGCCATTTGAAAACTGAAAATATTGACCTAATGCCTGACTACTTTTTTCCATAGAAAGCTTGATACGTCAAACTGATTATACAACTGATTAAGAATTTTTTTTTAATTTATTTCGGTTGCGTGTGTTCTCTTTTTAATGCTGAAGAACCGCACAATTCTATTTACTTACAAAGTTGCAGCCTGATTTTCATGATATATTACATTCATGAGGATTGAAAAAAAGCATTGCGGATAGGAAGTGTTCTCAATGGGGCTAAGAAGTAGAAACCCGCAAAAGACACATCAAGGGTCGTTACGAATGGAACATAGCTAATTTCAACTTCCTAGCTCAATTTGGAAGGTGGCTACGTGAGAAACAAATTCAAAAATCCCAAAAAATGAGAAAATCCGACCAAAGAATCACTTTTTTGGGGCTGCGAGAGGGTGCAATGGAGCTAAAAAGCCGGAACCTCCCAAAATGCACACGCAGGGCTCCAACTAAATGTACACAACAAAATTCAACTTCCTAGCTCAATTTGGTTGGGAAATAGGGGAGGAACAGCTCTTTTTCAAGATCAAAAAGGGGGAAAACCCTCCATACCTCACCTCCTAACTGAGTTGGGAGGTTGCTTTTTGGTCATGTTACACAACTTTTGATTCTTTGTCAATTGGCTTAAAAAGGGACAGTTTTTGCATTTTTGACATCTCAGCACCCCTCCCTAAAATTGGGATATGCCTGAATTTTGACCAAAGTTCATTGCCACTCATATATATCTAATCCACCGCCAAGCTGAGCCGATGAACGAATTGGAGCGGTTTTGGTTGGTATCGAGCCGAGTAAATGATTTTAATAAAAATAAACATAAAGATAAATATTTGACATGGCTAAAAATCGGCTTAATGGTGTTCTAGGAACGCAAAATGGATTTCGTTGATATTCCCCGCTCATCCGCTATTGGTCGATAGACTGTAACAGCCTGGCTTTCATTGGCAATATGACATGGAAAATCAGGCTAAAAACAGATTCGTCGAAGAACAACGAGCAGTTTCTTAATTTTTCACTACTTTTACACAATTTTCAACCTAATTTATCGTAGGAATACCTTTTTACATGGTAGGAGCAGAATAGCGAGGGAAGAAAAACCATTTGATTAACTACTTCTTCGTCTTTCGCACTTGTGCAGACATTCTAAGTAGCCACAAGCTAGCCAGCTACGTTTTGTAGAAAACACCAGTAAAAAAACTGGTGCAAATTTTGCTGTCGGTTTTTTCCCTACATAAAATGTCGAGACAAAAAAAGAATATAAGGGCCGTATTCGTCGTAGTCGTAGTCGTAGTCGAGTAACTGAAATCCAGCCCCAGCAAACGGTTAATACACGTTTTCGGGTACTCAAGTAACACTTGGTACTAACATTTACGTCTACGAATATGCCGGCCCCTTAAGAAAAAGAAAAAGAAAAAGAAAAAGAAAAAGAAAAAGAAAAAGAAGCAAATACGAGGTATACGATAATTAGTTGCACGTTTCACTTTTCACTCGTGCAGCGAAATTCCAGAAAAAGGTGTTCACTTTTTAGGTGAGATGTATAGGTACGTGCTAGCTGTTCTTATAAAATAACGTACCGGTATAAAAGGGATAGCTAGGGAATTTTTTGAAAACAAAGGGGCGCGGCGGTGTGTTCGTCGTCAGCTCATCACGTAGGTGGCTAGCTAAGGTATCCGTACCCATCACTTAATTAGCAGTATCGCGGCGCGTCGCATCGCATCGTTTATAATAACCGTAAAGTAGCCCAACTTTTTCGAAAAATAACGCTAACCGTAACGGTACCACGTACATGTACGTATCTACGGCGTGAAACTTTTGAATTTTATGGAAAAAAGTTGAGCAGATCCGCTTCATTTTGCTTCATACTTGTATTATATAACAAGTTCACAGAGCGCAAAATTAATCCGCCAAGCATTCGCGTAACTTTTAAAATTAATACTCGTTAAGCTTCGTAAGCTACGATGTTTTAATCAAATACTCGTACTCAGTATCTCCATCTACCAATCTACCTACCTACCTACCTACCTTTTTTTATGTTGAAAAAATATTTATCGCAATAATTGGCTCACAATATGCTCATTCGGTATTCTTACCACCTTCTTATTACTTACCATAGGTTAATAAAGAAGGCACGGAACATTGAATTGTAAGAGAGGATATTCACTATAGCAATTATAAAATGAAAGTGGTTAAATAATGAAGCTTTACCGTGCATTAAATAGAGGTTAGTAAAGTGAAAAGAAAAGTGCGTAATATACATGTAAATGAGCAAATATAAAAATCATTACGGAAAGGTGATAAACAATAATACAATGAGATGAAAGTAGTTAAAAATACAAGCATCATGTGAAACACTGATCAAAATAGGTTAGAAAGGTCAAAAGGAACGATGTTGAAAAAAGCGGGGAAAAAAATCAAATGTAAAAATTACTACAAATGAATTTGAGAAAAAAAAAACAGTAGAGAAGCAGTAACGATTTCACTTATAATCATAAAGACAGCAGGAAAGAGAATTCTCTCCCACACAATAAGAGATCCATTCCCCAGTTTCATGCGAAAATTCCTCCAAGAACAAACCACTATTCAAGGTCTCCAGCCATAACAAATTTAGAAGTACAATGGAATGACATTAAATTGGAACAAACATTGAAAATACCAAAGAGATCTCCACTTGGGAGGTGAGTAGATGCTAAGGAAATTTATTGCAAAAATACTAGCGCCAACTATATCACGATGATTTATACTTGAAGGAGAGTTAGGTATCGAGTTCCTTATCGATTGATTTTTGGGCAACCATCTCCATCCAGGAGAAGGGACAGTATTATCACGTATATAAGGATCGGAGATTAATACATCGGAATTCGAACGGTCATCGAGAAAATGGTCATGACGAAGAGTTGTTGATGGCCCTTCTAGTCAATTCTTTCATATCAACATTTCAACATGAAGAGCAGTATCCGTGTCAGCAGGTTTGGAAGAAGATGTAGAGGGGGGGGGGGTAGAAGCAAGTGGGAGAATTAATGAGCTAGTAGGAAACGACAGTTTCATCCTTCTTGATCATTTGGCCGCACGATGAGCTTCAGTGGTACAATCACATGAGCCAGAAGGATGTGCGGGAATACCAGTTTAATATTTGGGAAGTTTGGCAGTTTCAATTTTATTATTGTGAGCCGCACAATCAACGCGGAGAGAATCCTGAGAGGGATGATAAGTTTTCTCATACGTACACAGTTTAGCTAAATGTCCTAATAACTTGCATTTTGCTCAAGGGGGGGGGCAAAGACAGAGGAATAGTGCAAGCAGCGAGCACGAAGTGATTCGACTGAAGCCACGAGCTGAAATCTTTTTTATTGACATTTTTATGTAATCCAAAAATCAATGCGACGAGTTCAATAGCAAAGCGAGCCCGAATATCTGAACTCAAGTTCATTAAAAGTGGTACAGAACAAAGATTTTTCCTTGATAGACAAGGCATTCGAAGCAGAAATTGCAGAAGAAATTTTCGAGGCATTCTGTTTATCTTTTAAAAGAAGCAAAAGAGCATCAGCAGGAAAAGAAATGGGTTTTTTGATAGAAATCTCTCGAGGATTTATAATATTTTCTTTTTCCGACATGACACAAACATCATCACCTTATTCGTTTGGAACAATTAGAACTATGTCAGAATTTTCATTGTTAGCAGAATTGATTGCTAATAAGACTAGCTGAAGTTTTCTTTTCACGTAAAGAACGAATAGAGACATTCAATGATGGAAACAAAGAGTTATAAAGAATAAAATAAGGATTCTGAGCTTGGGCTTGTGCACACTGACCCGAGGTTAAGGCAGATTTAACAAAAACTTTAATCGCAAAGGAAGAATCTTTAAAGCATTGAAGCAAAGAGTTCTTAATGAAGGGTCATTTCATGTCATCTAAACCTGAAGCTAAGCGAGAAATCGGCCAGTTTATCGATTTTGTACTCATTAATTGCTTTCTGAACATCAATCCAGATAGACTTCTCTTGACTACGAGTTTTAGTTAGTGACCCAAGTATAGAATATATCGATTTCGATAACGAAGAATAGCAACTTTACCTACTTTGCGTCGCTGATTTAGAAGGAAAACAACATTTCCAAATTTTGACTTGAAATCTAAAACTATGCTAGCTGACATATGAAAATCAGCTGCCACACAATGAGCCAAAGTGTACAATTACCCTAGCGCAATTACATTTTGGCTTTGGGCTAACAAAATTGACACAATTTGGCTCAAGCCATGCTCACATTATGCATCTAGGACTTTTCATTAGTTTCTTAGAATTTTATTGTAAATTTATTATACACGTATAACTTTTGAAACTTTGGATTAAAGTTCTGGCAAAACTACATATAAGTCTTAGGTGTATAGTGTAAGTGAAAGAAATATCGGAAACTTTATATCCTCTTTCCAACGAGTCCATAATAAAGCAAATAGGTGCATAAGGGGCCAAGTGTTGTACCAAAAAAACGAAAATTTTCAAAAAAAAATCCAAAACTAAGGTGGGATTTTGCGTCTTTTTTTTTTTTTTTTTTTTTTTTTTTTTTTTTTTTTTTTCCCCCCCCCCCCACTAAAAAAAAAAGGGGGGTTTTTTGTTTTTTTTTTTTTTTTTTTTTTTTTTTTTTTTTTTTTGTTTGACAGTCAATAATCAAAAGGAATTAAGCAAAATAAGTACAAATAATAATGTTAATTTGAAATAATGGAATAATTCAGTCCATTTGAAAACGCGCTCAATTGGAATTTTTGTTGTTTTTAAGAAATTTCAACCATATCAGCTCCGCTAAAAGTTTTTACAGAATTTCTCAAAAACGACTGAATGGAATTTTTCTACCTAGCAAGCATATTATCATGCTAAATGAGAGTACTTTTTCTGAGTTTCTTCGAGCTCAAATAATTTAGAGCTGAAGTAAAAAATTCAAAAAAGGGTCATGTACAGGTGTTGGGAATACTGTTTCGTACAAGATATCCCAAAATTTATCAAATTCTGTTTATCGTTTTTGAGAAATCCTGCAGAAACTTCCAACGGAACCGACATGGCTGAAATTTCTTAAAAACCGCAAAAATTCCAATCGAGCATCTTTTCAAATGGATTCAACTGTTGTTCCATTACTTAAATTTTACACAATACTCGTATTATTCGAAATGCGCTAAATTATTTTTCATTTGCGACCATTAAAACGAAAAATTAACGCAAGCAAGACTCATTTCCCTTGAAAATTCTGCCTTTTGACAAAAGAATTATGCAATGGAAAAAGAACGCGAAACGAGAAGTGCCATCTTAAGCTCGAAGTTTGGGGGTTTCAAATTTCTTGAAATAACGTGTTCATATTTTTCGCGAAAAGAAAATTTCACCTGTCGCAATTGCGTACTCACTTGAGACGTCAAAGAATCGATATCGCGTCCTACTCGAGGTAACACTTGGTACCTACTAACTAACATTTATGGTGCACTGGAATTGGAATGCGCACCTCTAGGCTGACCCAGCCTATACAGTAGGTAGATATATCAGATAGGCAGTAGATTACTAGGTAATAATAATATGTAATATATGTAGGTATTACTCGTACGTACAGCAGGTAGCGTAGGTACGGTACACGGTACACGGTACACGGTACACGGTACACGGTACACGGGTATAGGTGGTAACTTACCAGACATGTTGTGCAATTCAATGGAGGCTAGCGGACCGTGCGTTGGCGAACAATCGGAATTACGATAACGATGTTCGATTTCGTAGCCGGCCAAGCGACCGTACGGTGTACTAGCGACAGCCTTGATAGCGAGATCGACAGCAGGTAATATGGCGCCGAGCGTCTCTTCGTCTTGACTGGCTTTTTCCGGAGCGATAACCGTAATGCGTACTTTACGTAGCGAGCTGCCGACGCACGAGCCGATCAACGCGTACACGATAAATAGCTGAAATACGTTTGCGGCGCTTTTTAAACGTCGCCGTTTGTTACTCCAGAACAAGCGTGCGTTCGACGTGGAAAATACGGTATCGTATTTTACCATAGAACCGATCACCGCATTCGTACACCATATGGTCGCTGCCTGTATCACTATCGGCACAAACTCGCCGTCAACGAATATCCAATTACGCCGAGTACCGTCGGCGGAACACGTTGTCGTTAGCGTCATACCGAACGCAATCGCAATCGCAATCGAAATCGCGACACTTGCGTCCAGCTGCCGAAACGACGTTTCGCAGAAATATTTTTCTTCCTCTTCTTCTCCCTCCACCTCGTCCTCCTCTTCTTCTTCTTCTTCTTCTTCTTCTTCTTCTTCTCCTCCTCCTCCTCCCCCCTCCACCACCTTCGTATTCTTCTTCTCCACCTCTGTACTATTATTATTATTATTATTTTATTATTGTTCTATCATTACGAGTAGATGAGCGCTGTCCGTCATTCATTTTCGCACTATCGAACCTGTTGACTGGTACGTCGTAGTGGGCGCATTTTTCTGAAATCAGAAAACAATTATTTACACTTTACACCTTACATCTCTACACACTTAATGTACGTTTATACGTGCAACCAATTAATTATGCAGGGCTGCCTGTGTAGACAAAATCCGAGCACAAGTGGACGTGTTAGACTCGCATCCCGATCTGCAAAGTTCAAACCGTTTCAAAACAGTATTTTTTGTTTTAAAACGGTTTTGAAAGTGCTTCGATATAGCTTCCTCCTAAACTGTTTCAAAACATTTAATATGTGCCGAAGGTTTTTTGAACTGTACAACTGCTTCAATGCAGTTTTATAACTCTCTCGATAGCTACATTTTGAATGCGTTGAAACCATTTCGAAGCTGTATTGAAACAGCAACGAAACCTCAGGTTTTCCCCTATTTGAGACAAAAATAATATGCCATTTCAAAATGGTAACATTGCAGATCGGCATCGACTCGCATTAATGATTCAGTTGTTCACCCGCAATGCACATTCTACGATCTGTCAAATCTCCGAATGCAATCATTTATAGGCTACAACTAGCGAGACTAAGTCACCTAGCGATACTCTTGCCAGCCAGCCAGCCAGCCAGCCAGCCAGCCAGCCAACCGACTCGACGTTTACAAAATTCGAATAAACGCTGGACGATGAATCGACCTGACGCGACGCGACAAGACACAACCATACAACCATTCCATCGGTTTATTATCATTTACTTTGTGCAGCTGCTGTTTCAGCGTCGACTGCGCTATTGTATCGTATTAATTCCATTTTAATGGAAATTTAACATCGTCGCCGTGGACGTGGTTTTAGAACACACTCGCCACTAAGCGTAAACATCTTGTAAACGGCGCACGATTAAATCGTCACCGCGCCACGCTATGCACCACCTCCTAAGCTCACCTGGATTTCTCAACTAAATTACATCCCGACAGAATACGTTTACACGTATACGTACGTGCTTACCGCTGCCACCGGTAGTACGAAGTGCTGTAGAATGAAAATTAAACTCGGCAAATACTGTAAGCGTTTAGTATTTTACGAGTGTTTAATGTCAGCACCCCTCATTTAGTAGGTAGCAGGTAAACGTAGCTGCTATAACGAAGTAGGTATATCTAATACCTATTTTAGTACCCCTTCTCTACAAACATTTCGTGACTACTAAATATGGTACGTAGCTACGTATACGTATACGTATACGTAGCTACGTACACCTGTACGCGTATAATGTACAACTTTCGTAACAATACCTAAGCCTAGGCTGGATTGAAAAAAAAACGCCGCGCGACCATGCGGTGGTTGACTTCGAGCTGAAACGCCATATTTTTATTACCATGTACAGAGCGTTTAATACGTAGGTACTTCTAACTGAAAGAGGGATAGCGGCAGAGGGAGCTATGGGTCTTAAAGTAGAGGCTCCTAAACATCGAAAGAATGTAAGTTGTGACGAGTATTTTAAACGCGGTTAGTATATTTTTTTAGTCGTTCGCATAAATTTTATTTAATGCTCGCTACCCTAAAAAACATTCTTTCATTTTTGCAGCCAAAATGAATGATTTTTTGATTTCTTTCTTTCTGTTAAGCAAATCTCGAACATCGACAATTGACATTCGAGTGTAATTGTTTTTGTGAAAATTTAGAATCGCGTAACTACATTTTATCAATTATTCCGGCATTTTAAATTATATTATCCGATATAATTCAACAATCGTCGAATGGACGCGAGCGCGAGCGAGACATTATAATTCTAAGCCTGTGAACTTTTCGCCTCTCGTTGTCGCAGCACAAGTCCAAAGTGTGTATGTATATGATTTTTATTTTCACACCAGGCCCAGGTCTACACCGTAATCTACTACTACTACTACTACTACTACATAGGTCGATAGGTACACCGGCAAGTACAAGAGCAGAGCTACCATAGAAGTGGGAAAATGTGAAATGAAACAAGTTCGTCTCATGCACCATACGTGAAGTAGAGTGGAAAACAAATTTTTCAGCGCTCGGCCTTTAAAGCCGATAAATCACGTACAAACATTCACTCGCTAATAAGTGCGATAAGGCGGTGAAAGATGGGGCGAACAGATGGTGGCGGCGGCGGCGGTGGTGGTGGTGGTGGCGTTTAGAACAATGCCAATGCCGATGCCGAACTGACGGTGACGGTTGCTAATTTGATGCGCGCTCTCCGAAGAGCCGCACTGCGCTCAATACCAATTTGTAATTTTATAATTAGATAGGCGTACACTGACTCGACGCACAGTGTACGCTTCATTAACGAAATAAACGAGCGAACGACGCGCATTCAACACTCGCAGATATACTCGTACGCGTTACTGGCCACGCCACAGATATGCGGTAACTTTTTTCCGATCGCCGATCTACGCGATTTATATCTACAGTCGAATCACCGAATACCGAGTAATCCTTACGTTATCGATACGATAAGCCTGGTCGATGAACAAAAATGCGATCGAAATAGCTTAGCTCGTAGCGCGCCGCGGCAGTGCATCGTTCTAACAATTCAATAACAGTGAAAAAGGTGAAAACGTGTAAAATTGTACAGTAATTACAAACGTCAATGGCGTACGTAAATTCCAGCGAACGGAAGCTCAGATGCATTGTCTTGTCGAATGGGCTTCAATTGCGTACCTTATCAGTTCGGTAGCGGTGCAGAAAAATATTAGACGATTCGCACTATTCGCACTTCGCGTGAACGTGATTTAGCCGAATGCGCACGGCGGTCATCGAATTTTACAATACCGAGTACGCATTCGCAAATACGTAGTATATAATACACATACATTTACGATACGTAGCCAGCCAGCCAGCCAGCCACAGTAATTACATAATGAGCGAAGCGAGCGACAAGACGTGATACTCGTAGGTAGGCTAGAGTAAGTCAACCGCAGGTAGCGCAGGTAGCGCAGGTAGCGCAGCTGCGTATAAATGCAGACGGTAGGTAGCTAGCTACTAGCTACCTACCTACTAGCTACTAGGCACTAGGCACTAGGTACCAGCTGGGTACGTAAGGTATGCTTACGCGTCATCTACGGTATTGAGAATGCAAATACACGCAGCGGGATAGAGAGCATACCTAATATATATATATATACACGAGTATAAGTAACGCGCTGTACGTTGGTCGTGAACAAATGGAAGCGTTATTCTAACTTATCGCAAATGTTACGACCGAAAAGTTACCGGGGCCGCAACCGCAACCGCAAACGTAACCGTTCGTTGGGGTTGCAGGCCATGGCTAGTTCGTTATTGCAAATCTATCTACACACTCGTATATTATACGTTTCACAGGCATGGCATACCTACAGTAGCGTATGCCATGCCTGTGAAAATGTGTTTCTTGTTCCATTCGACGCGCTTCGGCCTTTTCTGCTTGTACTTTGCAGACTGTACCGTTACATACGCGATGCAGGCCCGCCGGAGCTAATAGTGTTTTCATCTAATCCCTTCCCCCCTCTTCCCTGACATAATTTTTCGTTCATTTCGTAAGCACTTGAAATTCAAAACAGGTGCCGGGTAGTTGGTTGCAAGTGGTATCGAATCGAGAAACCAGTGGTACAGAGAGACGCAGAAACTCGACGAAAACCGTATTTTTTGTTTTTTTTTTTTCGAAAATCATCCCACTTTCCGATTTGCCATTAGGTAGCGAGCGTAGTTAGCGTAGTTAAGACATCGCGAAGTACTAACGTAAAAGTACTCGCTTATATTACACGTAGTACACGTACATAAAATTATATAGTACGCGGTCGTACGTCATGCAATGTATTCCACATTGTACACCTGTAGCTCTCCACCTACAACGTAATCTTTCTCTCGTCTAACGATTCCGCCTTCCAAAGTAGCCTGTATGCAGAACACGTCGCGTATGTGTTAATAAAATTCAGTAGCGGATACGCCGTAATTCTGTTCTCCATCTTTACATTCGACGGACGCGTACACGGTGGTGCGTGAAATTCAATTTTAAGCGGACAAACGTCGACTCTTCGAGTTTTTAACGCAAAATTACGATTGTCAGGTTTTTTTCATCATCCATTTCACGAATCACTCGAAACTTAATTCGAGAATCAGAATAAAACAATTAGGTAATTCCAATATGGTAAACTGAGAGTCCGCAATTTACAATATGTAGAAGTAAATTTGGTTATCCTCGATTTCCTCGTTTGGTTGATGTGAAAGAAATTCAAGTTTTCCAACACAAGAACAGAGCACAACTAATATTGCACAATACTCGAGTAAATAACAAGAAGAAAATCTTACAGTAAATAGAGAGGTGTGAAGAGTAAAGCATAACTTTGAGAACATCACAAATAGCTACCTAAGTACCTCACCTACTAACGTACGTTTCTCGTGTGCCATAACACATCCACCTAGACGATACGGCTTACATTTGCTACTAACTTACTACAATCGGAAATTCGCTAATTGTTTCATAATTCTTAGATACACGTAGTTTCGAGTAATTCGTAACTTTATTTAACGAAACGACGACGCTTTTTGATTTGTGTTTTTCGTTTTGTAATGCGTATAAAAGTTGAATACGGCAACATTTCGTTGCGTTTCTTACCAACTATTCGGCCACGTTTAAGGTTATTTTCCATAAAATGAACTGACGAACATAATTTCGCCAAGTGTTTCACCAATTCAACAGCTGTCGAAATACGAAGGGTGAAAGGAACGAGATTAGCCCCGAACTTACCCAATTCAATGTAAGCACGGAATATTAAGATAAATGAAAAGGTGGCGTGTTTTTTTCCCGCCGATTTTAGTCGTAAAAGTTATCAACTTATCATTCATCAGATTTACTTGAAACCAACGGGAGGGAGAGAGGAGTACTTGAGCCTTCCACGTTTCACCCTTATCTTCGCATATGACACACTGATACGTAATTACGTGCACCCCACCCCTCACATTACTGTTTGGTATGTTTTAAGCAATCGTAAATGTAAACTCGCCGTTAAATTGATTGCATTCGTATACCCTCTCAGTTCTTACATCTTATTTTCTCATTTTCTCATTTTCTCACTTTCAATGAAACAAAATTTAAAAAAACAATCCCGCAAATTGAATACCTTACAGTCTTTTGGGAAAATATACGTTAAACAGAGAAGTAGATAGGTAGGTAGATAGATAGATAGGAAAGCAGACAGGTAAGCAGGCAGATATGAGGTGGACCGACCTGAGTGGAGGCAAGCACGCACGCACGCACGCACGCACGCACGCACGCACGCCCGCAGTATATTTCCAATACTCGCTCGCTAACGCATTTGCGCTTGAGAAAATAATTTTAATTTACCGACTCGCGACGAGGCACGTTTCATTTTAGCGAAGAGCACCATCACCGTTACGTCATAATCTGTCTTTTTTCAACATTGACAACGAAACGTCACCAGCTGAAAAGGATGTAGACGGCTCGGCTCGTACGTCACGTCGTGCGCTTACGACCGTATCTTGTACCATAGCGTATTCCGCGTTAAATTAGATTTTCATTAATGGAACGACGCGATACGATGGTGTACACCATACCATGTACATACGTTTGTACGTATACGCTACGCAGTGCCTAGACCAACCAATGTACCGTACCTTGTAATTAGATACGTGGGAAGCAAGGTGTAGTGTGTAAATCATCACGAAGTAGGAAGTACACATATCGACGGGTAGTGAATCTGGATATGGATAAGAATATGTACAAATGTACATGTATCGTATATGTACATGTATGTACTACTTATTTACTCGTCGTACGAGTACGTATGTGTTATATAAGCTACTACTTGGACCTACCTACATACGAGTATAAAATAATGCACTTGTACGAGTACCTGCTACTTACGTAATCATGTACGACTGTATCTACCCCATACAAATGAGCAGTCCGTTTCCAAAGTGGTGTATCATCAAATTTTTGATTTTCGAGTCAGCAATGTCATCTGATGGTGGACATTGGTTGCTACGAAATGCCGTTTGTATAGCCGTCGGAAAGTCGATGACTTCAACGTCTCGTTTCAAAAGTGGCATAAAAACAGCATAAAAGTGACATACCTACAAAATTATATCGTTGTCGCGATTGATAAGCGATAATGCGTCTCGGTTTTTTAATATACGAAAATTAAGATACGTATTACGTACCTTCTACCAACTAGTTATAGGAAATAATTAAACGGAACAGACAGCAGCGGCATCGGCACCTGTTGATTAAAATTCATTGTAATCGCGGCAATGATAGAAAAACGCCAAACAAAATACCGCTTCGATTCGTGTTTTGTATACGTTTCGAGGTTACTTTTTAACCTCCTTTTCACTATCGCTTTATAGTTATTTACGCGAAAGAACTTGCCAATTGACGATGAACGTAATTTTTCATCATCAACAGCGAATGCGCTAGTTGGGAGAATGGTGCGGAGACGACCAAATTTCTTTTAAACCTCTTCGATAGTGGTAATACATCTACCTGCGAGAAGTTATACAGAATACATGTTGTAATGCACTTCACGCAGGTACCTGGAATCTCGAGAATTTGTATTCCGCGGATGATGTACGTCACAATATGAATTTTTAAAACACCACCTCATTAAAAGTGAACCAGAGAGGAACGAAAACAAAGAACATACCTCGGATTTTGGCCAACCCACGGAGGTGATTTACTTCGAATTGAAAACCCACCCTACAAAAAAAACGTATTTTTCATCATTTACATCGCCTAAAAATGGTGTGATGTAAAACCCTGGTCACAGAACTAAAAAGATGCGAACTGAGTTTCTGCGTCTACCTAGTGAAATTCTGGTCCGATCTGACAACACCTCTGGCCATCTACCGGGGAGTTGAAAAGTTACACATTACAAAAATTCAAGATAATTTATTATTTTAAACAAATGCAATCAAAGGGCCAATATCCTCAAATACGCGCCTAAAATTTTTTTCCAGTGCAAAGAAGTGGATTTGGACCAGGGTT
The DNA here is from genome assembly GCA_900060175.1 of Ferrisia virgata. Lineage (NCBI taxonomy): Eukaryota > Metazoa > Arthropoda > Insecta > Hemiptera > Pseudococcidae > Ferrisia > Ferrisia virgata. The sequence goes on from FIZR01026417.1 coordinate 64,056, forward strand.
AGATGAACTTTTTAGAGCGGCTACAAAACTAAGTAGCACAGTCAAGAGAGAATAACGGTACCCAATTGAAAAGCGGACAAAACGTTTGAAATTTGACGACTATTTTTACTGTTTTAATCATTAGCAATACTGGCTTCACTACCAAGAAGAGACGCATAAAACTGGTACTGGGAGATTTTAATGCCAAAGTTGAAAAGACTGATAGCAGTGATGTTTACTATGGAGTAGTTGGTAGTCATGGTCTAGGCTTCTTCAGTTCTGCACGGAGCAGCAACTTGTGTTGGTGAATACCTTGCTCGTACAACGTAATCGCAAACTATACATGTGGAAGTCGTGTTATGGCCACACTCTAAATCAAATTTACCACGTTTTAATCCAGAAAAGATGGAAATCCTCAATCATTCGAGCCAAAACATATCTAGGGGCTGATGCGGCATCAAATCATCAACTTCTGGAAGCATAAGTACAGCCACGAATCCACGCAAAAAAGCCAAAGAAGAAAGCATGGACTTTTCTCACCAATGCTGAATTGAAGAAGGTGGCTGCTAGGACTAATATCACGCGTTCGGAGACAAATGACCCAAACACCATGTAGGAAGGCATCAAAATTGAGATTACTCGTGCACGTGAGTCAGTTATTAAGAAGAGAACGCGTATCAAGAACTAAGCAGCCATGGATAACAGAGGATACCCTGCTGATTATAGAGCAATGTAGGGAAGCCAAATGTTGTGGCAACAACAAAGAATATAGGCTACTGGACAGATTAGTCCAGCAGGCGCATCCACATAGGCAAATTCTACTTCAACAAGCCAGGTTCATGCTAGCAAGAGGCACCAGGGAACAGATAATGAACGTCTGGCAAATTATTGAAAAGTGCAGAGAGTTCAACATATCTGTAGTGATGTGTTTCACAGATTACATGGAACAGGGAGTGCGTCAAGGATGCATATTATCCCCACAGTTATTCAACATCTATAATGAGCACATAATCCGCGAGGCTCTACAATATTGGACTGGTGGTATTTCCATTGGAGGAAAAAGAATCTCTAATGTGGGATATGCAGAAAGACACCAGCTTGATTGCTTCGGATGAAGAGGAAATAGCAAAGCTCGTCAACCTGGTGAAGATGGCCAGCGAAAAACTTGGATTTCGTATTAATACATCAAAAATGAAAGTCATGGTGGTGGATTGGGCCGAGTGTCTTCCAGTTTCTACAGCCCTGCTTTCGTTTCTTTAGGCTCCATCATTAAAGCAGATGGAGGCACGTCTGCAGAAATACGGTGCCGAATCGCTCTGAGGAAATCAGCTATGATCACACTGCGTAATGTCGCGTGTAAAGACAAGGAAGAGACTTATGCAGTCGCTTGTTTTCTTTTTTTTCTTATATGCCGCAGAAACATGGACGCTGAAGGCAAATGATGAAAGAAGAATCGATGGCTTCGAGATGTTGATCTGACAAAGGATACCGAGGATATCCTCAACAGCGCTACGAACCAACATTTCAATCGTCAAAAAAATACAGGAGCCGGTCAGGCTAAGTGTTTTATGAGAGAAACGCATTCTAGGGTATTTTGGACATGTGACCAGGAAAGCAAGTCGGAAATCTCGAAAAAGACATTGTCTTTATTAAGACCCCTGGTAAAACGGGGAGAGGAAGATCGCTGACCAGGTGGTCTGACATCATCAAAGCGCGGCTTCACAGTTACTGGATCGTGAATAGGTGGTGCACTCTTTTAAATGCAATATGGTTGTGAGTGACTGAGACCTATTGATGATGATATCAAAATTACACGTCGTTTGAAATTCTGTGGAAAACTACTTCAATCTGTTCTGAAAAAGGGAGAGGGAAATAGCGACACTATTATACGATCTTCCAACGTATTCGAAAAGCATATAGAAAATAGATGTACTTTCTGCGAGTTCAAATCGACTGAAAAATACCATAATACATCGATTAGCGAGGTTGAAAATTGGCCTGAATACGAATTTTCAAAACTACAGCTCGTTACATACAAATATGTATTTTTTTTCTTAGAATTTTAACGTGGCGTGATTAAAAAATACATTTTCGCTCACCAAAAATTGAGCAATGAGCTTTTTAGTTTACTGGATGTACGTATATCGATGCCATCCTGTTTTCCAAGTGAAAAATAAGCTTTTACCGACTACTTTTTGCGGAAGATACTGATGCATGTTGCTGACACTTGCTTATAATAGGTAGGTCGCGTCGAGTAAAATTGTGTACATGCCGTTGCCATCGCCATGCCCCCATATGAAGAAGTTTGCGAGTGCTATTCTGCCTATAATACCGAGGTAGTTGTCACGCAATTAGTAATTATGCATTACGTAAGTACTCGAAGCTGAAACGGCAACAGAAGGTTTTTGACATGCTTTTTTGAAACTTGATTTCGTTCAGATTACACGCAGCGGGAGTGGAAAGCTCTCCGTGGCCACTGGCCAGAAAGTCACACTCTTTAAGTCTCTCTTATCGAGCAGATTTCAGAACACGCTGCGTTCGCCGGCCATCTCTGTAACCGCGCGAGTGCATCGTGAAATTTTTAGCACCTGGTATCACTTCGACTTAATAAAGTGGATAGATACCCGTAACCCAGGCATATCTGACTATAGCTGCTTTTCAAAAAGGCCTCGAACAAGCCGCAGCGAGCAACCTATGCTGGTATCGTACCGAACAAATTTCGAATTAAATTGAATTTCCATCAGTTCTTTTTTTTTCCTCGCGAAACCGGAAAACGTAAAAGTAATTTATCAACCGATACTTCGTCGACACGTTACGACGCGGCCGTGGATAGACGTGGTGGTGGGGGTGGTGGTGGTGGCGACGTAGACTGCTAGCGAGTACAAACCGATAAAAGTGCTATAAAATAATTTAGGCGTGCGCTTATAAAAAGTTCGTAAAAATTATAATAGTTTGGAATTTGAGTCAGTAAAGAAGAAGAAGGAGAAGGAATGAAAAAAAAACCATTATCGAGTTTAATAACCATGAAATTAGGAAATACGTACTGTACTTACGTACGCGTACAATCGATTTTCAACTATATTACCAAATTGAGAATTTTTTTCCACCAGCGGAACGGAACGAACCGCGGTGAAGGAGCACGATACAGTGTTCGACGTCGGTCGTCAAGTAACGTACATACAACTTTTTTCCCATTTTTTTTTTTTTTTTTTTTTTTTTTTTTTTTTTTTTTTTTTTTTTATCGCACCAGCTTTAAATTACATTGAAAATGGAAATTATCATTTCAACTCCATTAAGTAATACTAACTTACCCACTTATTTATATTAGCACGTTGTATAGTTGTCACGTCACGTCTCGTCATTTTCTTTGTTCCGAAATGAAGAAAAAAAGAAAAACACGCGATAATAAAACATAAAAAAAAAAAAAAAAAAAAAAAAACAAAAAAAAATGGCACGGATGAAAAAAAAACACATACAGTATTTACATATACGTGCATTTGTACATACTCGTACACTACAGCTATGTTTACGTATAGTTTGCCGGTCACGTTTAAAGCGTATAAAACGCAAGCGAAACTCGTTGTTTTTTGCACCTAGATGGTTCGTAAATACGAGCTTCATCCGAGGAGATGTTTTTGAAGTAAAAAGAAATGCTGAAAAGAACTTGGTAGCACAGGTACCGAGACTCGAGATATACGAGTGAAAAACGACTGCTTCGGGTTAATGATACAATGACCGGCAGGAAGAGAGGCTTTATACGATGAGCTCGGATCCGAAGAACTGTATACCACGCATCGTTATTATTTTTTCATTCGGCCGTTTCGATTTCGTTCTTATTTCATTATTTTTTTTTTTGAATTACGACGAGACGAAAAGGTCGTAAAAAAATCAAGATCCCAAATTCGCAGTTTGCCGGTTAAATTATCCCTAACCACGTATTCGTTATGTACGACAAGGGTGAAAATTTTCGTTGGAGATACGTCGACCTGCTGAACACGCATTTGTAGTCAGTTTTTTATTCGAGCTCTTTATGGGATGATTTTATTGGTTTTTTACATTTTGTTCCAAGTTTATTAAAAGTCGCTGAAAGTGCAAAAACATTGTTTTATTTTTTTCAAACATTTAAACACGTTTCACCTATTTCCCAGGCATTCGCCTAAAATATATAGGTACCGTAAAGTGAGGCCACTTTTCTGACAAGATTTCTTTACTACGTTATTTCTGCAATTGGCAGAAAATGTAAAAAATTTGAACGAACTGTATGCGCGGGGCATCGTTCTAAAATTGTTACAAAGCTGTCGCAGTTCCAAGGGGGCGTGACGTGGTGTGACGTGAAACATTGCGAGGCCAATGGACTCGGACCCTATCGCAGGTAATGAAGCGGAATTGAAAAAAATTGAGAAAAAACTGTAAATATCAACATTTACCAAGTTTTAAAAATTTTAAAATTACAAAAACGAAAAATTGCGAGTATTTTTTGAATTTATTGCTGATGAAGCGTTTATGAGGTCTTCAGCGGTGTATAATTCGAGTATACGCGAATGTTGATGTACTTATTTGTTTATTCTTACACGTCGCATACCATTCTCTAACATAAATACGTTAATAATTTGTTTTACATCATTAATTAATGAAAATATGCATTGAGAAAAATCATTATCACAAAGTTGCCCCACTAAATATGCACGCACTTTTCAGAAAACTACCACTAACACGTCAAACACTCAAAAATGAAGCCTTATCGAAATGAAATAGCGAAATACCTAAGAGTTGACGCGGTGGGAAAATCAGGAGGATTGATTCCAAGTGAATTGAGTATAGCACTGTTACGACCTTAGCCTGCAATAGCATTCTGTATCAAGATGGCTTTTTCTCGTTAGCCTAAGATAAACGTTGCTAACCTCGGGGCACTTTAAAAATACCCTCGATAAAGCAGCGCAGAGGTCATGTTATTGAGAAAACCATCTAGAAGTGGCTCGTGGCCTTGAAACACCCTTTTCAGTATTTGCTCTTGAGAAATCTAAGGACATCTGGAGGACAAAACATCATAAAATTAACTACAGGTCCTAAAACTTATTACCAACCTTGACAGAGGCACCTGTAAGTCGTAAAATTGATGTTTCATGCCCAAGCCCTCTTTCATAGTATTACTCCTTATAAAATGAGGTGCGAAAGCCTTCCAAATCAGAAGTACTTGTACAGTCTTCCTAGATGGATTAGCTGTACTGTGGTGATTCTTAATAGCACCTTTACCGTCCTTCAGACTAACTTGAGTTTTGTCGTTCGGTTTCTTTTATTGCGTTAACAATACGTCGCGTTGCCTTTACTTTTATCTAGTACGAGTAAGTGTTGTCTTAAATCTAGCTCGCTTGTATACTAAGTTTCAATGCTGTTCGTAGGCTAATAAATTGCTAGTTCACTCTTGTAAAACGGTCTCGTCTTTTTATTTCCTATTATCTCGCCTACTCTCGTCCATAACTATACCTACATACCGAAGAGAACATAACAGCATCTGTACCTAGCTAGTAGCTACCTACAGAAGCTTTAATCAGACCCGCACACCAACATTGTAGATGAATGCCTATTTAATTACGTAGTAGTACGTAATACTTGTACCTACTTCTTGCTACTTACGTACATATGTGCGAGTACGTATTTGTACATTGTACACCACACCTAAAGCCCCTACAGGCGTCTACACTCACCATGTAAGTACTAAGTACATATAGAAGTACGCGTACATAAACGTTTCGAGTTTTTTTTGTATTTTAAACTCCGGTATTAGGTCTAAATTTCGTTCGAGTAAAATTCGAAAGAAAAGTGCCGAAGAAAAAAGCAAAGAAAATAACACGTGCATTTACGTTAGCGTGAATCGAAAAACAAAAAAAACATACCTTAGACTTTAACCAAACTCACTTAGGTGGTTGGCATTGAGTTGAAAACTCACCATCCAAAACTTTGTGACCCTAACTGAAGAGGGGGGAGGGTAACCATGGATCCTTATAGTGGGATCATTTTCGAGAAAAAAAAAACGCGGTTTTTCGTAATTTTTATCTCGTAAAAGTGGCGTAGGACCTCGGTCACAGAGCGGAAATAGCGCGATTTGATTTGGATTTTTTTAATTCCTGGAAAAGTGAATTCCAATTGAAATTGCTTAAAGGTAAGGTTACGCAGAGTCGAGCAGCCAACTGAAAGATGAAAAATCAATTTTTCAATGTAAAAATCAAAAATTCTTGACAATTGTGGTAATAATTTCAGCGATCCCGGAATTAGGTGGTTGATTGTCCTTTAACGCAAAGCTTTTGAGCAATTTCAATTGTAATTCATTTTTCTAGGCTGGAAATTTTTTTCTTTTATCGCGTTTTTACTTTTACGATGTGAAACTTTTCAACCCGCTGGTAGATGGTTACACGTTTATAAGTGGTATCGGATCGAGATGCCAATGGTACAGGCGGAGGCAGAAACTCAAATCGCGCTTTTTCAGCTCTGTGACCGAGGTCCTACGCCACCTTTACGGAATAAAAATGAAAAATCGCGTTTTTTTTTTTTTTTTTTTTTGAAAAAAAAAAAAAAGAAAAATCGCGTTTTTTTTTTTTTTTTTTTTCGAAAATGACGCCACATAGCTTCACCCCGTTTTGAGTTAGGGTCACAAAATTTTAGGCGGCGAGTTTTCAATTCATGGTTAACCATCTCCGTGGGTTTGGTCAAAATCCGAGGTATGTTTTTTTTTTCGATTCACCCTAATGTACATACATACTCGTATATGTACCAGTACGTGAACGTATACATCGATTACCTATGTACGCAGTGACAGTTACAGTTTTACAGTTAGCAGGGTTTGGGCGAATGGTTAATGAAAGAAGTGTAAAAATTACCTCGCATACATGCGATCTCATTATCGCTGGGAGAGGGTGCGTTCGGTTTTTCGTTGTTTTAAAAATTCCTCGTCGTAAAAGCGACTTAGCTTTTATCAAATTCTCGTAGTAGTCGTTTGTGTCGCGCGCCGTTTTTCAATATACGTAGGCCTACTTGTAAAATGAAGGGCTCAATTTACGTAAATTACTCACCATTCGCCGCTAGCGTCAGCAACTCCTAAATTCACGTAGCACGAGTATTCAGTCGTTGTGCTCCAACATTTTAATAACTTCTGTAACAAGAATAATGAAATTCTAATTAAGCGTCATCGTTGTATTTTCACTCGTTGCGAATTTTTCACATTTATTAGGCTATTTTTATTATTTTGTATTTTCTACTTTTCGTTAGTTAGTTGCGCTCGTTTCTTTTTCTTTTTTTTTCTTTTTTTTTTCTTCTTGTAATTACAAGCCTATTGTTCGAAACAGATGTATATACTGTCTGTGCTACATAGTACATAGTACATAGTACATAGTACATAGTACATAGTACCGCAGCGCATTTATGTTTCGACATTGAGTACGTCAACACGCGTTGTCCACTATTATTCAATCGAATTTTTCGCGCGTACTCTGCATTAAAATACCGTACCGTCGCGTCTCAATATGCAAGATGTAGAGCAACTTGCGTTACCTAATTAACTAGTTTAAGTTTTTGTTTCCGCATAAATTTTCGATAATTTGCCAAAAATATGAGTAAACCTATCGAAGAAGGCCAAAAGTATGTACAGAACTGTGTTACTTAGTCGCAAATTTGCTAATGGTCATTTTTGTGCAGTGCAAATTCGTATGTATTTTAGAAATTTGTGTCAATATTTTTCGGAAACTGGTAAGGTGTACGTACGTATTATTCGCGATATGATTTCTGAAGACGAATTTGCCCGAATTACGTAACGTGTATCGGTAGCGTTTGTGTACGAGAGTACCTCCATACCTAGCTACCACCTAAGTACCTAACCTACACATGACAAGTCTACTCCATTACCAGTAGACATGGCCCTGTTTGGATGAGTTATTGTTTTTCAATAGTCGTCACTATAACCCGTTTAAAGAATATTTTTTATAACACTGTCCTATACATTGAAGCCATTAGTCAACTTAATGTTATCATTATTTTCAGAATACGATAATGCCTGGCTTGTAATAATTTTGCAATGTGTTCAGTTCTTTTTCGATATAATTCTTTCTTTTTCTTCATTTTTTTCTTCGTAAATTTTGTTGCACAGTTCGTTTATTGAACGCGAAAAGTTTTTTATTTCAACGTGTTTTTCTTTAACTAAAATAGTACAAAAACCACTCGCATACTCCACCACCGACTATATGTAAGGTGGTGGAGCAAATCACCACCAACAAATTATGCCCATACCTGAATAAATTTCAACCTCTCAATTGCTGCCAGCGCACTGCGAAGAAGCAGTTCATGCTACCACAGATGAACCTATACAATAGATATCTGACTGTAATGCACCGACATGTCTCGTTTTTTTTTTTTTTTTTTTTTTTTTTTTTTTTTTTTTTTTTTTTTTTTTT
>FIZR01026419.1:0-34991 GCA_900060175.1 Ferrisia virgata
TGGCTTTCAGTAATGTTTTTTATTCTTTTTGTAATTAAGGTTGAAAAAATTTTCGCCATTGTAGGCCTATAGTTTTCTATTCTACTTCGTAAACCTTTTTTAAACAGTAGAATTATATCCGATTTTTTCCAGTCATTCGGGATCGTGAGGTTTTTCATGATTTTATTGAAGAGAGGGACCAAAACCTTTGCCAGAGCCTCCCCTCCATACTTGATCTGTTCGTTTGTAATACCGTCATGACCTGGCGCCTTCCTAGATTTTAATTCATTTATCGTTTGTTTCACTTCACTGAGAAGAAAAGACGGCTCCTCTTCACTTACTATTGCTGTTAGACAGAAATTGGTTTTGTTATCTGTTTCTTTAGCGTATAGTTTCTGGTAAAAATCTGTCGCTACTTTATTCATTTCCACACGATCGCAAATTTTTTCCCCATTTTCGTTTACCAAAAAGGTCAGTTTTTCTGTACCAATTGCCAGAGCTTTTTTGATAGATTTTGTACTTTTTGTGGTTTCCAGAATATTTTCAATCAGTTCGTGTTCTTTCTTTTTATTGTACTCTTTTAATTTTCTTTTTATTAATTTGCATAGCATGTTTAATTCTATCTTTTCCTTTATCAACTTTTTCCCCTTTTTTCTTAATATTTCCCTTTTTTTTATCAAATGTAAAATTTCTTCTGGTATTTTGTTATTTTTTTCCCGTTCATTTTGTCTTATTTTTTCAATTTTAGAGGTGGCATTTCTAATTACGTTAACAATTTTTTCGTAGCTTTCTTCCACATCTGTGTTTTCTGTTATCTCGATATCCGTCATTAACTCAGCAATTTTAGTTTCATAGGACTGGGCGACATCTTTCGTAATTTACACGACTTAGAATAGGACACACTAAACTAACTCGCAACTATCTCTATCAAAAATCTGTCCCCCAAACCTGTGAATACTGCAACTCCATCACTCTTACTGTTCAACATCTACTATACCAATATCCAGCTTTACATAACATTCCAACAGAACTCAAAATTCAACCAGACCTCCCTCAAACTCCGCATGACCCAAATGAAATTAACAAATTCACTTCTCTAATAAACAAACTAAGCTTGACAAATTCAATCTAATTCGCTGACCCTTCCTATTACGTAAGGAGTGTATATAACCAAGTTGTTGAAGCACTCCATAAAAAAATAATAATCGTATAAGTGCAATAAATTAGTGCTAAAAAATGACATGACCCTCAACAACTCCTTCCAATCGAAACCATTTGCCTTTTTTTGTATAACTATTACGCAAAAAATTTCAGTCGTTTCTTTAAATTTGATGTTAATTACGATTATTATTAGGTCATGTTATTTTTTTTTTACGCGCGAATCTATGGCAACTGTTGCACTGAATTTTTTTCAATGAATGGTAACTTTAAAGCACCTGGGAAAGAGGGGGAGAGGAGATTCGAGTAAGCCGATCTTTAGCTTTACGGTACATATATTTGATTCAACAAAGAAGTACATTTTGAATTCCAAGTACACGAATATAATTAGATTCGACTTCAGACGTATTTGACGTATATTAGTATACGCCTAGTTAGCGTATTTAGGTTTGTTTTGCTAAAAGCTGTAGTATTATTCGATGTTCGCCGAGAATATATAGAATGAGGGGCGGGGCAGAGTGAGGCGGGTTTGTGCACGAGCGCGCATAAGTCAATAGGAAATTTATCATTAAAAAAATATTTCGAAATGAATTACACAGCGAACGAAACGGCGAGAATTCGTAGTCGTACTGTAAATATTATTCGCGTATAAGGAATACAACCGAAGATGATTTTTACGCAGTTAGGAATTTGACGTAGATCTACTGCGACTCGTATTAGCAAAACTGTAGAATTTTACTCGGCTGCTGTTTACTTGGCACAGTATTATGTTTGAAGTATATTTCGAAAAGATTATTACACTCGCGAGTATTTACATTATTCACGAATGCGAGCACACGTAATGAGAACGTTGCCGTCGGTTGGCAGGATTTTAAAGGACATTCGAGCTACCTCGCCGGTTCCAGATGCGTTGCTCTCCGTATACCGCAGATACCTATCCAGTTACCTGGCAGTACTTTAGGTACCTGTACAACGTTTTAGTGCCAGTTACAGGTAGCTAAGGTGCTCGTAGCGTACAGCGAAGCAACGCTAATACCAAATAAATGACGTGAATACTGAGCTATAATGAGCAGGAAACGAGTAAAGGCGTGTACTATACGTGCGATAATTGTAACGACGTGTAACGTATGCTTACCTTATGGTTACGACTATTTCGGTGTAAATGCCGGACATGTTGAAAAAGCCTATATTTCGCAGCGCTATACCACATAGCAACATTCCCAGAAGTGGCGGTAATCGCAGTAATGAAACTAACCATCCGCAAAAGTAACTTAAAATTGTTAACGCTATCAGTGCGAAAAGTCTTCCTCCCGGTTCGACTTCGTGATGGAGCAGCGTATACAATAAGGCCCATATTAGTAAAGCGCTGATTGTTAACGTTATGTAATTGATTATTATTGGGCTATCACCGCACGGAGCTTGCAGTAGTCGTTTGACGAAGCTGTGTAACAGAACAAAATTAATTCAACGTTAGTAGTCGCATGGCTATGGAAATTGCAAACTTTCATTTTTCAAAAACTACCGATGATGATTAAAGAATATATTTTAGAATTGAAATAAATCGTTGATTAGCGAATACAGATAGCTGAGGTCGAGTGAGCCAGTAAGTATCGTGTTGAAAGAATTGGATATTTTGGTATAGAATGGAAAAAAAAAAAGATCTTGTTTGGACTGGAGTGCCAATTGTGTCACACATGAAGTTCAATTTACTTTGTAAAATTTTTTAGCTCGCCAGGTAAAGGGTGTTTAACAGGTAGTGAAAGTAGTGAAATAGCGGTGATTTGAATAGTCGGTAGTGAAAGTAGTGAAATTTAGTTTAAAAATGTTAAAAAGTGAAGAAATATTTAAAATTGATTTTGGAAGGATCCTTTGTTTATTAACTTTTAATACACGTAAAATCGGCCTTAAAACCCTTGAAATTTTACACGTCCAGCGTGATAAAAATTAAAAACAAAAAAATCTTTTTTGCCTACCACCAGGATCCCTAGACTCGTCTACTAAAATGTAGGTTAATAAAATTGCCTACTCGGTTTGCCGCAAATACACGTTTTATCAAACTACGTTATCTTTTTTATGAGTATGAAACTGGAGTAGGGCGAATTTCACTTTTTTTGGAAATCTGCAAACGGTGGGGTCACAATAGTTGCGAAATGACATCAAAAGGATGTAGTAAAAATTTCACTTCGCCAACTCAATTTTTTAAACTTGCAAAACTCATTCAAAGTTGAAAAAATTGAAAAAAATTTTAAAAGTCGAATAAATAATTTGTTGAAAATTTTTTCCAAAACTCGAAATAATCATTGGTGGGAAATTTTTGTCATTTCACCCTTTTTCATGGGTTTTTATAAAATGTCACTTTTTTTTTTCATGATTTACTGTAGAACCATAAAGGAAAATTTTTTTTGAGAAACACCTTCGTAAAATGGATTAACAACATCAATCTCCTGTTATAATTAAGCGGAAAATTTCAATTTTATCCTCCGTAGATTTTTTAAAAGTGCTTAAACGAGTGGTTTTTTGTGTTTTTTTAAGAATTATTTCACATTATTGAAATTTTTTTTCAACAAATTCTTAGTACATAAAATATATACGGAATACACTTACCTTCGTTCGATGAAAAATTACCTTTGGAGCCTAAAATAGATGATATGTGTCCCTTTGAGACATAGGCGGAGATAAAAGGGGCATGGGATGGCTTAAACCCCCCTCCCCTCCCAATATTCTCAATATTCTTACAAAAATCTGAAAATTAACTTTTTACAGAAATAAAATCAGACAAATTACAATTTTTTAAATTCGCAGGAACCCTTAAATACTCATTTTTTGACCTTTCATTTCTGGTATTTGGCAAAATTTTTGCCCTCGCTTTGCTCGAGCAATACTGCCTGAAAACTCACGCATAAAATTATTTTTTTTCTTATAAGACGAAAGTACTAAAGCACTCTCCCCAAATTTCGAGCCTAACTCCGCCTATGTTTTGAGATAAAATTCTTGTTTTATTTTTTTTTTTTTTAATTTCAACAAATTTATATTTTAAATACGTAAAAAAAAGCCTGAAAAATAGTCTGTGGGAGATAAAATTGAAATATTACGCTTACTCATCTAAAATTGATTTCCTAAATCAATTCTAGAGAGCGTTTTTCAAAAAATTTTCCTCTACGGTTTTCCAGAAAATCATTAAAAACGCAAAAAATTTCATTTTATAAAAACTTCCGAAAAAAGGGGAGATAGCAAAAATTTCCCAGCAATGGTCATTTTGAGTTCAATAATGTACTATAATAATCTCATTTTTAGAGAAAATGTTCAAAACAAAATTTTGTTTGATTTTTTGAAAATTTTTGAACTTTGAGTGAGTTTTGTAAGTTTAATAAATTGATCTAGGGAGATATTTTTACCTCATCCTTTTGAAGTTATTTCGCAACTATTGGGACCCTGCTGTTAGCAGATTCATAAAACAGATCTTTATCGAATATTTTCGAATTGAAATGGGTAATTTTGAGAATATTTTTCCCACTGTATTCGAATCTGTAACCAAATTTTCTCCATCGCGAATAGCCTATAATAATTATTATTTTTTTTTTCATTTCTAGCCTTACTCTGCTCGATACTAACCAATATCGCTCTAATTCAGTCAATAGGCTCAGTTTGGCGGCGGATTAAACATACTCGGGTGGGAACAACCTTGGGTCAACGTTCAGTTATGCTCCAAATTAGAGGAGGGGGTGCTGAGCGGTCAAAATCGCAGAAAATGCTCATTTTTGAGCCGATTGATATACAATCTGAAGTTATATAACATATTTAAGAATTAGCCTCCTGAGTAAATTAAGAAGCGAGATGTGAGGAGGTTTTCTCCTTTTTGACCTTGAAAAAGGGCTGTTCCTCCCTTATCTCCTCTCCAAATTGAGATAGATAGGCGAAATTTGGTATGTACACTTACCAAAGATCATAGATGTGTCTTTTTGAAGTTTCGATTTTTCAAACTCATTGCACCCCCTCACAGCAACCTTAAAAATGTGGTTTTTTGGGTGAGGTTTCTTATATTTTGAATTTATTCCTCGCATTACTTTCCTTCAAATTGAGCTTGTAAGATGCAATATGGTATGTAGATTTAGTACAGGTCCTAGATACGAGAACGTTTGGTAGTGTTGACTTTTTAGCCCCATTGCATCCCCTACCCTTATCACTGGTTAAGAAAAGCGATGCTTTTTTTTATTCTGGTCTCATTTTAAATTGCCATAATTAGTTTGAAATTTAAATTGTCTTGTTTTACGATACTTTGTAAGTTCAATTGCAAGTTTTACGCTGATACATTTTGTGAATATTTTGTATTATTCCCCAGTCCCTCTCCGAAACAAATTCAACTTTACTTTGAAAACCTGAACGTATACACTGCACTTTTTCACTCAAGCATTCAAATAACCAAAATTTCGCTTCTGCTGTGCCAAATGATGCGATAAAAAAGGAATAAACAATTCGGTTCTTTTTTTTTTTTTATTTCATTACTCGCTATTATTTTAGGTCGAATGTTTGCAACAATATAAAAATATAGATAACATTCCTTTATTATTTTGGGTTGCCACGGAAGCTGTAGAATAAAATAATAATTTCTGCAATTTTTCTTTTCTTTTTTTTCGAACAGCGTTCGGCGAACATCGAAAAAGAAAAAATACATTAAAGATACTTGATAGGAGGTATATAGGTATATACCTACTGAGATAAAACAAGGCAGAAAAAGCTCTACTGTTGCCTCTTTGTTTTCACGCATCGTTAAAATTTCGCCGATCTGCGAGCGCGCTCTTTTTCATACACATCGCTTGAAAAATACTTGTATTGTATATTTTCAACTCGCGTAGACGCAAGAAAAGAGTATCAATTTTATCAAATTTTGTTCGACATTTTCACTGAATACTTTTGATCTTTGTCGAGATTTCAAAATTATATTTCTTCAGGCGTCTAGTTTGACGTATAAACTAATACAACTTTTTTTTTTTTTGTTATTGAGACCAAAGCAGTGTAACTTTATTAGCTAGGAATAAAGTATTTCGCACATTTTACGTGATTTTTAGCTCTTTTTAATGACAATAAGTATATTGTATGGGAAAACAGGTCACTACAAAAATAAATGCACGATTGATACACTTATACGATACCGATCTGAAATGAAGCTTTTAAATACGTTTCGTATTTTCATAATGCGAAAGGCAAAAAAAAACTCCACCTTTTGATGAAATGCGCGCTGTTAATTAGAATAAGAATCGTCGATATTAGCATTACAAAACAGCTACGAACAACCGGCTCACAGCTTGTGTATAAGGTACGACTTTTACACAAAGAAAACTTGATAACGTTTTTCACTTTCGTTGTAATAAACGAAATAGATTCAAGGACGTGAAAGGTAAGCGGAGGAAAATAAGCTTGAGAGAATTTAAAACACTACGTTATTAAAATACGATCGTTGTGATTTTTTGAAGCTATTAAAAATAACGAACGAATATACCTAGTTATACGTTTTCGCCTGTCATTAAAGGGTATTTTAGTGCAGGAATTCGTCGTTAGCGAGCTCAATTTCAATTCAATTGTCGATTTGTCTTCCGCAATGCTGATCCGCGCGAACAAACTTGACGGTACACTTTTACAAATAAATTCGTCGTACTTTGTACTGACCAGCGTCATCTTGTCGTTGATTATTAATAAATTGTCCGAAAGCTGTTCGCCAAGTGCTGTAATTTTATGACCGTTAATACGCGCGGTCGAGTTTAATTTTCATGAAAACGCGATGAAATGAAAAATAAGTACCGCCAACTCGAACAGAATATTGTTTCAGCTCGAAGCTTTACTTAATAAATTTTATTTTTCTTCGCTCGCGAGCGAATCTTTCTCGTGTTTCTGAAAGTCTCTCACTTTTTGCTTCTTATTACTTGAGAGGTACTATATCAATGTTACAAGTTTTTAAACTATATTGTAAAAACACATAAATATAGCTATATCTTCTCGATTCGATGTATTTTCCATTTTTTCCCTTCCTCTCTGCAGTTTTCGCCGACGTTAAGTTACTTTTCAAGACGTAAGGTACTTCCACTTATCTGGTACGTAAAAAGTAAGCTGCACGAGGATTTGCGTTGGTAGAGTTTTACAAGAAAATAATTTTAACGGATTTCATTTTGTGTTCTCTTAACCCAACCAATCATCTCCCCCCCCTCCGGCTCATCGTTATCATTAACAACGATGATAACGAACTCGCTAATTCGATGAATTTGTTTTCTTTTTTCAACTATTGCAATGGTATTTAGTATGTTTGTGTGAGCACATCAAAGCTGAAAAGATTTGATTTATGTGATAACGACACCAGAATCGCCGTAAAAAGTCACCCTCATTACAGTTTCAAAAGATTCACCGGCAAAACTAAATTCATATTCGTATTAAAAAAGTTCTATTTATATGAAAACAGTGCCGATATCATTTACCTACCTACAACGCAAATATAGAAGGGGAGGTGAGGTGGTATGGAGCTCAGTGGGCTTTTCGCTTCTTGCCATTGGGTTTTATTTGATAGCTTAATTAATACTTGTATAGGTTATATGGGACAGTGATTGAATATTTATAATCAAAGAACAATTTTTGTGCAAAAAGTATCTTTCATTAGGACCCTAGAGAGTTCTGACCATAAAACTAAATTCATATTCGTTTTCAGCAAGTCTGACATATGTGAAATCGACATCAATAGTAACAACCTGTCTATAATCCAAAAATTACGGATGAGGATGGAGCCTCTTCATAACGTCCTTCACAATAGAGGGGAGGGGCCCGGTCAGACGACTAAACTGAATTCATATTCATGTTCAGGAAGTTCGACTCATATGAAAATAACACCAATATCGACAACTCAAAAAATTGGTATGCTTAAGGGGCTATAATTTTTCCTCGTTTTGCCTATGTTCTTCCAGAGTATAGTCTATACAGAATACTGAAACTACTCCATCAATAGACGATTTTTTCAAATATGCTACCATTTATCCTCAGCTTCTCCCCCCCCCCATATTCCGAAATTTTTTTTTCGAATTTCAACGAAGCATGGCCTAATTACGTAAAATTTTCGAAAAAAATGTATATGATGTAGGCGCCCAAAATGATTTTAAAATTTTACGAAGACGTTATCCTTATTGAGATGAAAAGAAAAGTTGGAAAAGGTCGTTTGGGGTGGAAATTGTTAGGGCAGGGTGGTGATTTTCCCGAACATGCAAAAAATTGCAAAAATCCATCCTCCAATACCTTCAAAAAAATTCATACATGTTTGCAAATTAAAGTCACCTTTGTCGAGAACGAATGACGCGGGGAGCCAAAACTTCGGCGAACAATTCTTCAAAAATGGTACCTGCTACTCAGCTTCCATCAAAGTACTGTCCCTAAATTCCCCTAGGACGAATTTCATGCAATTCAACTTAAAAAACCAAAGTTTGAATGTGGCTTCATTGGAGCAATTGATGTATTTTTGACTGTTTTGACTTTTCAACCCTTTCACAGTGCGGAAAAGGTGGATTTTTCAGTATTTTGAAATAAAATCAGGTTATTACGCTGTGTTGACCTAGAGCAGATGAGGTTGGGGGAGAGAGTGTCAATGAAATCGTTTTGAGGTCCCAGAAGAGCATTTTTGCTCATGTCAGATATTTATTTCTAACCATTTTTTATTGTTATTATCAAAAATTACGTGGTTTGGGTATCGACTAAAATCAGTAATATTCGGCCGGTATAGGCTGAGATAACTGACGACGAATTTACGTACACATGAGTTGGGGTGACCTTGGGCTAAAATTCAGTCATATTCCAATTTGGGAAAGGAGGTGCCGAGAAGTGAAATTGTTCATTTTTAAACCAATCCATGTTGTACAAGATTTTCAGAAATTGACCTTCTACTTCAATCAGGAGCGGAGATATGAGTGCTTTTCCCTTGTTTGACCTCGAAAAAAGGTGATTCGTTTTGACCACCTCCCCCTGTCCTCACTCCTTCCTCCATAATATGGGTTTTGAGTTGGAGGACTAAAATTTAGCTTTTTTAAATGTAGTAGGCGCCGGTCTACACTTGCCTTTTGGAGGTTTCAACTTTTCAGCTTCATTGCACCCTTTGCAGTCCTAAGAAAAGTGGTTTCAGGTTAGTCAAGTTCAACTTTTGTTGTTTTTCGAGTTTTTTTCACGCACACCCCCCCCCCCTCAAAATTTAACTAGAGGATTGTTTGACTTGCAGATTTTATAGCCTATCATCATAGAAGTACCTTTTGAGGTTTTCAACCATCTAGCTCAAAGTCAAACCTCCCTAAAAAAGCAACGCATTGCGATATTTTTTTCGTGTACATACCAAAAAAAGTTTAGAAATATTTCACTGTCTGTGCAAGTTTTTTTTGAAAAATGTTTTTACTTTTTATAAAGATGTACTATCGTAATACTTGGGGAAAAAACGTAATATCCGTGAAAAACACGAAGAATGATAGAAGTAAAACATTTTGAAAGAAATAAGTTACGTGGTATTTCCCTTACCAAACTGTATACTATCGGGAGAGTTAGTACGCTATTTAGGTAGTGAAATTTCCTCGTTTGCAAAGAAAAGTAACTTACCTATCTGGGCATTAATCGTCGATAACCATACAAGCGTTTACTTGTAGCTTATCATTCAAGCGTCAGTTATTTTATTACCAAAAAATTCGTGTAATTGAAACCATTTCGGTCGAGTGCTTGATTAGCGATAACCAAGTTCAAGAGAAAGGTCTAATGTGGGTATAAAATAAGATATCTGTGTTGCTTACTTTGTCGCCTTATTTCTAGTAAATCTAATCTTGAATTTATACGGTAAAAAAAAAATGAAAATAAAAAAAAAAGTAGATTAGTTTAATCTGCAGAGTGTTATTTTCTCATAGTTTAAGGTTTCCAATTTCGCATCAGTGTTGCTTTGAACAATGAACATACCTTTGGGGAAAACAAAATATCTCGCTTTAGTCGAATTCATTTGTTATACAACGTGTATACTTGCCAGAAATTAAATAGGTATTCGTAATATGTAAATGTACCTACACGAGCGTTATTTTGTATTTTAATCGAATTACATAATTTTTTTTATGAGGTAGCTTGATACGTGAGTTAATAATGTAACTTGACTGCTTTTAAAATATTTACGAAGGAGGTGAGATTGAATTATAATCCAATTTTTGTTCTGTTTTTTCTATTTTCTGCACTTACACTCGTTGAATTGGAGTTAAACTTTATGATAAGTTTTATTCATACAGCAGACACGAGAGAAGTGTATAGAATTTTTTATGCTAGCGTTGACTAATTAATTTTCAACACACGATCTTAACACCCCTCGGGACACAAGAGCGCTCAGTTTTTGTCAAAATTCAAAAAAATTGTGAAAGTAAAATGATATATGGATTTCTACTAATTCGAGGACGTTGAGTTTGATTTGATCTGGCCTCTTTGAATGCCTTCACTAGCCCTCTCAATATGGTCAAAATTCAAAAAAAGTGCCCTCCCAGCTACTTGAAAAATTAAAAAATACTGGAAAATGAAAATGACGTTTAGCATGTCGATTGTTACTAATTCGGCACCGCTGAGATCAAATATCAACTTACATTCTTGATCCAACTCTCTCATGTTCCAAACTGATCTTCAAATCAGCAAAAATTTGAGAAATATGCGTACGGAAGAGTCACATGTCATATTAATTGTTTTCCAGAATTTTTTTGTTTTTCAGGTGGCTAGGGCGGCACTCGGAGAACGGACCCAAAAAATGAATAAATATTCATTCTCAGCGGCCTTAAATTAATAAAAATCGATATGTCAATTCATTTTTTCAATTTTTTTTGAATTTTGGCCGTATAGAGGGGGCTGTCGAGGGCAGTTAGAAGGGTTGGATCAGAAAAATAAGCTGATAATCAAACTACTTTTACCATTTTTTTTGAGTTTTGACCAAAATTGAGAACCCTTTTTCCACCCCACCCCAATCCTGGGTGTTTGGATCCTATTTTGAAAATTGATTAGTTGAAACTACTATAAAAAACTCCATTTTTTCAGATTCTTAAAATGGTAGCTTTCAACCGTTACACTCCTTGTGAATAGTTGAACTTCCATTTCAAAAGTTCAAATTCGAGCTTTCAGGATTTTGAGCATCAATTTTGAATCTCCATTGAATTACCAATAAAACCGCGTCAACAGATTTATCCTAAGTCCAACTTATCTTGAAATATGAGTTTTCAAAGTTGGTCTGTTTGACAAAAAATCACGATTATTCGAAAATCGTTATGGCCACTCCCCACTCCCATAAAGGGTTAAGGCTGAAATAAGCGTAACCGAAACACCCGAGTTACTTTTTGGGTCTTTTGACATGGAATGAGCCTAAAGTGATTAGGAAAAGAAAGAAGAGTGTGTAACATATTCAACGTTGTAACATCTTATGTAGTTTATGGCTGCTCGCGGTGCAAATGGTGTCAGGATAAGTAGTGTCACATGACACCATTCTGGAGTGAGACTTTTGACAGCAAAAATGGTAATCTTCTGGCAATGCTTCAGCTAATCCGAGATCACTAGATGTTTGCCAAACTCATGATAGTGACATTGAAATGGTACAATTGTAGCACCAGGATAACTCCAAAATGACTTCATTATGACATGGCTATGACATTATTGTGACATATTCATGACACGTATTTGATTCATCAGTGACATGTTTCTGACACCGTATTGGCACAATTCTGACATGATAATGGCACACTTCTGATGTAAAAATAAGACCCTTTGTCGCAAAAATGGCACGTTTCTGATACATTTATAACATGTTTCTGATCTATTTCATTTTCCATTATATTGAATTACTATTAATAGTAAAGTATTAATTATAATTATTTTTTTACTTACATTGACTCATAAAATTTTTCAATTTTTTTTCGTCAATGGTGGGATTCGAACCTGGGTTCTCTTTCCTGTGGCAATTAGCATAAGAAGACCTAAAAGGCATCAACTACTTCATTTTTTGGTTCTGACGATGATACGACATTCACTTGACTAGGTATTAGAACGTTGATGGTACACTATTGACACAATAATGAAATGCTTCTGACTTAATTATGAACTTTATGTGACTCAATAGTGACATGCCTCTGGCAACTGTAAAATCGATTTGACCTTATTGTGATATGTTTTTGACGCCGCTTTGACACATTTTTGACACAGTTGAGGTATGTTTTTGACTCTGCTTTGGCAGCATACTATTGCCATGATGATGACATCTGACATACTTTTGACTTGATTGTGACACTATGTGACTTAGTAGTGGCACACTTCTGACAACATTATGACATCATTCTAACACAGTTCTGGCATGCTTCTGATACCATCGACACTATTCCGACACATTTATGGCGTGATTTTGATACTACTTTGGCACATTTCTGACGCAACTGTGACATATTTTCAGCAGGTATCAAAAATATGCCACAATTGTGTCAGAAATGTGCCAAACTAGTGTCAAAAGCACGCCATAAATGTGTC
This sequence comes from Ferrisia virgata, assembly GCA_900060175.1. Taxonomy (NCBI): domain Eukaryota; kingdom Metazoa; phylum Arthropoda; class Insecta; order Hemiptera; family Pseudococcidae; genus Ferrisia; species Ferrisia virgata. The sequence goes on from FIZR01026419.1 coordinate 12,670, forward strand.
AGAGTAGTGTCGGAATGATGTTAGAATCATGCTAGAACTGTGTCAGAATGGTGTCATAATGTTGTCAGAAGTGTGCCACTTCCAAGTCACATCAGTGTCATAATCAAGTCAAAAGTATGTCGGATGTCATTCTTGTGGCACAACTGTGTCAAAAAGGTGCTATAACATTGTCAATAATGTGCCACTACCAAGTCATAAAATGAATTTTTACCATTTATATGTCATTAAAGTATCAACAGAAGCGCCAATCATATGACACATTTGTGGCACGATAGCGCTACACAATGTAGGTCAGAAAGATGTCATTGTGTCAGCTGAAACATCAACATCACGTCATATTTATGCCAGTAGAATATAATCTTACAAGCTTTAGAAATGTGTCACCTGAAACTTAAAAATTCGCCAAAAGTATACCATTTTTTTAAAGCGGGATCTAATGCGTGCTGACTTGAAAATAACGCGTCACATGACACCAAACTGACGACATTTGCACGACGGGTGTTCGTTGACTCAATCCATGTGATATCAATGAATTTTCAAGTTCATTGAAACGTTGCGGAAATGTTACGAATTTACACGATATTAACTCGGACTTCAGCGAACATGCAAGCAATAAGAATGAATGTACACGAGGAAGAAATTGAATTGTTAAAATGTTGCTACTCACTGAAAAGGGCATCGGATGATTATTTTTGCATATCGCATTTTTGTACGGCTGCGGCTATGATATTGTTAAGAAATCAAATAAGCGGAAGAAATACTCGGCGGATTTTCCGGTATCGAGGGAATCGGTAAACGGGTTTACAGTTGAGATGAAAGATTATTACTAACTCGCGTAGACGGCAGAAAAAATAATATTATAAAAAAGAAACCGCTGGAATAATGTATAACTCGGACGAAGTAAAGAATGAATGAAATAAGACTACATAAACTGGTAAAATCGATTTATTGTTATTAGGAATTTTTCAAAGTCGAGTTGGTCGTGTATAAGATTATAAAATTTTAATACGAAGCTCTTTAGTAATTCCAAATTCCTAGCGGTGTTTCGGGTCAAGGAAAATTTTGAATTATTTCCCCAGAGATGTAGGAAAAAAAAAATCAAGAGTCGGATATTCGCGCCGGAAAATGTTTTTCTAATTGACAAAATAAACGATCGAGTGTATTATGTTTTCCCACGAGAAAACTATTAAATCGATTGAGTAAATTTTTATTCAAGATTTTTCTCGTATTATTCGACGATGCACTTATTATATTATTATTTTTTTTCACGAGTTGCCGCAATATTTTATACATTATTAAAGAAAGACGCCGTGTTGTGTTGGTGTTCATTTTTTATTCAAAACTTTCGTCGACTTTCTTTTCCTTTTCTTTTTCACAGAGCTCGAATTTTAAAGGAAGAAAAAATGTATAATACTGATATACATTTAACGACTTGCCCTTTAGTTGAAATTTTATTTCATTTATTTCGTAATGCGCTATATATATATGTATGTATACCTTGTGTAGGTACGAGCATTAAGAAAGTAAGATTTCCGCATTAAATTATAGTGTAACGATATTTCGTATCGTCTTGTCGCTAATTATAATACTTATACATGCGTAACTTAGTTTCAATTGATTGATTAATGAATTCGATAAAAGGTTTGGAAAAGTACGAATAAACAAATGATCGTGAAATAGCGTCGGTATAAATTATTTGCGTTTTAATTTCATTTGCAAGTTGAATTTTTACGAAAAACTCGGCGACGTGAAGGTTTTAATTGAAAAATTGTTCGATGGATGGCACCTGTTGAATTGAATTCTTTTCGTTTACTCTACGTAGATCTACGTTCCTCCTCAGCTTAACCGACTTTGGATTTAGAGTTGGGATCTTGGGAACGTATCTAAATATACGATGCGGATCTATTTCTAAATTGTCTTTTGAGACTCCCAAATCGTACAATTTGCATATATTTCGCAGTTTACATAGTGAATTTCATTTTTATAACTGAAACTTTATATGATTACCTACGTTTTGTTATATCGAGAAAATATGCTGAATTTTGAATGTTACACGATCACGTAGGTATACAATATCGCAGTGTTCTACAGTTGCAAACTTAACCCAAGTACGTCTGTCACGAGTAAAAATGAATGTTTAATTCAAAGCGGAGTTTATTTTTTCCGTCAAGTTAACCTTTTATTGCGCTTCAAACGAAGTGAATCGAAAGATTCCCCGAAGGCATTAGTCGCTAAGAATGTATTTTGGTCAAAGAATTTTCTTATATTCTCTCGACGACTGTAAGGCAATGGATTTTGAAACTTAAAAATTTATTTGCTCCATATTATCGTTGATCCTATAAGCATACTCGATTCGACCTTTCTTCTACCGTACTTATTCAAGCTATATTACTCTTTTATTCGAAGACCTATACGTATCCCCGAATACTTACGTAGCAGCGAAATTCCAATGGCTGGTTCTATTCGTACGTGAAAAATTGAATTAAGAAGTGTGCGCGAATATGAAATGGTATGAGCTATGCCTGTTTAACGTGAGAATTAAAAATAAAAACGATTGCATTGAGCACTTATAGATTGTATGCAAAAAAAAAAAAAAACAATCATTGTTGAATTCTCATTGACGACAATTTCACACGAAACAAGGCAATGATTTGAACGCTCTCATTTGTCGCCTAGGTCGGATACAAATCACGTGTGTAATGTTTACGTGATAGGTATAGATTTATCTAATTTGTTAAAGCATGAACATTGAACAACCTATTGTTTAGAGTTGGGGTTTAATTTTTGTAACGAAGAATTGTTGAGAACGGTGAAAACACTGGTTGAGTGATCCATTTATATTACTTTCTTACTGTGCCTATAGTTGGTATTTGAACTAAGTATCTAGGATCTACGTAGCTGATTGCTAAACGTAAATCAGCGAACTAGAGCACCACAACGACGGACAAGGTTTTATTTTATTTTCAATTTGTTCGATGAAGCGGTAATAAAGATAAAGTCACGAATAAACATAGACCTACCTACTTAGAGTGTATTTTCTTTTCATTTTTCATGACACCTGATACCTTTTTACCTACTATAGCTGCGGGTGTATTAAGTATATCGAAAGAGTGAATTTTTTCTGATTTGTTGATTGAAAAGACATTGAAATATTTATTTAACCAGATATCCTTTACTTCGGCAAACATGAAATACTTATATAATCTTTCGAGATGTGTAGGATGTACCCGAATCAATTCGATGATTCCAAGTTGTCAACTTGTAACGAACGCGTCTAATCTATTTTCAGCTCGATTTTCCGAAGAAAAGCACGTATATTTATTAGATAGTAATAAAAGGGAAAGGAACGTGTACGAAATCAGTTTAACGACCGTACACGACCATTTTTGGTGATTTTTGATGAGTAATTTTTTCATAGTCATACGTTCATAAAGTAAAAAATTTAGATTTTCAAACAACTTTAAGAATTTATCTTTTTTAAATTTTTTGGGGATTTTTCTATTTTTGAATTATAAAATGACAGGTTTGGCTTTTTTTTTTTTTTTTTCATTACCTATTCATTTTTAAACTGTTTTCCTCTCTTTTACTTTATTGATCCCTAAAGTGGCCTTTCTAAATAATTTTCTCTTGTTTTACAACCTTCTTGGAAATTTAGTCCTGTTTTTAAAGATATATATATTTTTTCATGCTCTCAGCTGTAAATTAACATTTTGAACACGTTTTGCTATGTTCTCACGCTACAAAAAGCAAAAAATTAACTTCGCAAAATTATTTTTTTCTATTGCTCTCGTTTTTTTTCTTTTTAACTAAATTTTTAAAGATTTTTATTGTTTATTGAAGATTTTTTCATTTTTTCACTATCTTTTGAGTAGAATAGAAACTTGAAATTTTGAGCAATTTTTTCCCATTATTTTACACGATGAAAGCGAAAAATTAACGTTTTTTAAAGGGTTCTATGTGTTTATCATGTTTTTTTGAGCTGTAGTATGGCATTGCGATTTATTTCCTCGTTTTTTCATAGTTTGAAAAAGTATAATTGAGCTTTTTCTGAGATTTATTTCATTTTAAAAATTTTTTCAAATGAAAAGTAACATATCGAGGACGTTTACATTAATAATTTTACATCTTGTAATAGAAAAAATAACGTGTTTTAATGATTTTTTTTCAGTTTTTCATATTTTTAAATAATTTTTTCATCGTATTACACGTTTTTTTGAGGGTTTTTCCTTGATATTCGGTGTCATATAGTCAATGAAAACCAGGCTATTAAATTTTATTGGAATATGGCGGGTGGGGGGGGAGCATATGAACAAAATCTGTTTTACGGTCCTAGAAGACCATTACGACCATTTTTGGCCATATCAAATATTTATTTTTATTTATTTTTCAAAATTGAAAAATTATTTGCTCGACATGATACTGACCAAAAACAATCAAATTTTTGGAATTGGCTCCGATTGGGGTGCCATTTGAAATTCTGGAGTAGGGATGACCTTTGGTCAAAATTTAGTTGTGCCCACGTTTGGGGGAGAGATGCTGAGGAGCTGAAATTGCAAAAATTATTCCTTTTGTGAGCCAATCGATAGACAATTCAAAGTTGTATAACATATCCAAAAATCAGTCCACTAAATCAATTAGGAGAGGAGATGTGGAAGGTTTACGCGTTTTTCATCTTGAAAAAGGGCCGCTCCTCCCCTATTTTGTCACCAGTGGATTTTGAGAGGTTTCAGTTTTTCAGCCTCATTGCACCCTTTTACTGCCTCAAAATTATGGTTTTTTAGTTGGTTTTTCTTATTTTTTGAGTTTGTTCCTCGTATAACTCCCCTCCAAATTGAGCTAGGAATTTGAAATTTGATATGTAGATTTAGTAGAGGTCCTAAAAGTGGATTGAGGGGGTTTCGGTTTTTCAGCATCATTGCGCCCCCTCATAGCCCCAAAAATGTAGTTTTTCGGTAGATTTTCCTTATTTTTTGATTTTGTTTCTCACATAACTCCCCTCCGAATTGAGCCAGCCAGTTGAAATTAAGTATGTACATTCAGCAAGGATCATAGATGTGCCTTTTAGGGATTTCGACTTTTCAGATCCATTGCACGCCCTTACAGCTCCGGAAGTGTTTTTTTTTATTTTAGAAATTATTATGAAAAAAGTAACAATAAGAAGTAAAACAAACGGAATTTTAAAAAAAAAAAGTAGAACATAAAAAGACCGAAAAAAAAAACAAAAAAAGTCATGAAATTCAATTTGCAACTACTAGCAGCCATTTTGGCGAATGGCAACTGTAAAAATTTGGAAAACCAATCGGCAGAAAATGAAAAGTTACATGATGCACCCAACACCCAAATAATCATCTTCATGCAAAAAAAATTTACGGCATCGTAATAATGCGTTTTGGACTTTTCAATTTTGTACCTACGTAGAATATTTAAATTTGATAAATAGATTAAATGGGTGACTTTGGAGCTTGCCTGGTATACGGTTGGAAGGTTTCGACCTTTTACTTTCAAAATACATTCATAGAAGCCAAAAGTAATCGTTTAGTCGAATTTTGTCATAGTCAATTTATCCTCTTTTTTTATGCTATGTATAATTTCCTGTATAGTCTGAGTGTAGTGGAAAAAACATTTCTCGCCTCGTGTACTTATCAACTACAGAATTTCTATACAAAAGATAATACGTAACAGAATGTGCTCGGTGTACTTTCTCAAGCGAAAAGTCTCCTTTTAGCTGTAGGAAAAATCCATATCTATACGGTTGGTTTTATTTTTTTTCAAAAGTTATTAATGGCGATCGTTTATGAACAACTGTTGAATCACGTTTAAATGTGTGCCTCCTGTTAGTCTGCACCAAAATACATATACCTATGTATATTCGTCGACCTCGTAAAAGCTTTCTTTTTCACTTTAATTTAAACATGGTCTTGCTTTTTCAAATGATTTATGTGTTAGAAAACAATCACTTACTGTGTAAAATGCCCGTGGTAACGGTACTTTCAGAACCTACTGTACAAGAGCTAATGCACGTAGCTAGGTACATACGTCGGTCGCGTCGTATCGATGGTTCTGGTACTTTTGCATGTACGTCATTTAACGGTGCATAATATACCAGTATGGAGATTAATCGGTTACATGGAGCGGTATTAGATGTGTATACGAGACGATGAAAAGAACACCACTACACAGAGAAGGATGAAAAAAAAACATCTCGACGATGTCGATGCGGTTTTTGTATTTCGACGTGAAAGCGTCGTCGTTAAAATGAAAGAGAGAAAAAAAAAGGAGCATGAGAAAGAGTTTAGTCGCGACCCAGTTTCCAGCTTCTAGAAATTTTTAAATGGATTTGCAACACGAGTCATTTTCACCGGATATCGGAAAGGTTTTTAAAAATAAAATGACACTTCGCATACACGAACGCATTCTATTGATCGTGTATACTGTGGTATGTACCATGTACCTTCGTAAGTGTTGTACATTTACACTCATTGCTGCGGTCTTCTTTCTTCCAAGTATAACATTAAAAAGTAATTTTTACAGGTGTTTCGTCTTTGAGCTGCTGAGCGTGTCCTGTCGTGTCCTGCTGATCGTATGAATTTTTGAAAACGTTTGCTAACCCCTCTCTGTTGCCTGCAATCGTTTATAATGGATGATAATAGAGATTTATTTGGCTTAAAACTGCCTCGTTGGCTTTTCTCTTTTGTACTGTTAAATAGGTCGGTACTAGGTATCTTGTTTCTTTTTTCATTTTAATCAAGACCGTATACTGTGCTGCTAAATGGCTGAAAGGATGATTTTCAAATTATGTCAGCTATATTTTGCACCCTTCGGTATGTGGGTACCTAAATATAAAAACGTACAGAATGGCTCGAACGTTTACGTACCTAGACCTACTCCTAAAATCCGGTGAACCTACTTGTTGCTCAATCTGATCGATACGCTGGTGTAAGTGTAAGTATATTTTGTCGCGGTACTTTTTGTATAGGGTATGCGTAGGTATTGGAAAATATGTACGTATTTTGCATACTCGAACGCGCGTTCTACCCAAAAGGCTCCCTTAGACATTCCGCTCTCTTGATAACTAATACGGTAAATCGACGAAAAACGTATTTATACAAGTCAAAAGATAAATTCATTGTACGAATTGTAAACAATATAATACGCTTTTAAGGGGTTTATTTAAAAAAAAAAAAAAAAAAAGGTTCAATTTCCGTACAGAATATTCTTCGATCAATTCGATTCTGTTGTTCAGAACTAAATAGAGAAAGATAAATATTCAAGATACGTATTTCAAAGTGATCTCGAAGTATGGGAAATTTATTTGTGGCCTCAATAATGACGATGTGTACTCGTCTGGCGAGAAAAAAAAATCATATATTTTTCAGACCATTCGTATTTATTTGCTCAATTTCTTTTCACATATCGTAAATTCAGGTCGATTCGTTGAATAATGCGAAGTCTTGCTATTTGCTGTACTTGAAGCGGGATTAGTTTTCCAACAATCCCGATTACGATTTCTAATTGTAGCTAAATGTATGTGCGGTGTATTGTATATCTATCTATTCCCCTGCTTTTGAAATGCGGGCAACTATACAAAGTTGTAGGTAAGATGAGCTTTATTCCTTGCGACGGTGATTCGAATGAAATGTTATTTCAAATAAATAACAACATCAGGGAACGTCTTCATTATGAAATTACGCGGGTATATAATATTTCTTATCGACATTTGTTTCTCGAAATGTCGAACAAGTCGACGTTTCTTGATTTCATTTTCGATTACTTCTTTACAAAGTGTTTCGCAATTCGTTGATGAGTTTTCGTTAAGTATAATTTTCGTGCTAGCGGAAATTATACTGTTTTATAGTGCAATTTCCAATTTAATAAGTATCAGAAATCCGTATCGAACTAATAAACAAGTAAACATTTCGCAAGCTTTTGAGGAAGCGTTGTTCTCGCTTCAGTACTGCTCGTGTTATCTGAGCAAATAGATTTCCAACTCGAATTTAAATTCAATAACGGTTGAATACGACTCAAAAATGAGTAATTATAATTTTCGTAATGTGTTAACAAAAAACGAAAGCGAAGTTGTAAGAAGTGAGTTGAAGGCGAGTAAAGCGAGAAAAATTTTTCAAATGAACTGCGAAAAAATTTTCAGATCGAAGTATACCTTGTAAGAAGGGTTGAAAGTTTATCATTTTTCAGTTCATAATATTTTCTCTATATCTAGTGATGGAAATGAATTTGAGCTATGAGAAAATGAACTATGAAGTATAAATATTTGAAAAATAAAAATAAATTTTAGGATGAAAAATAATGTTATGCTTTATTCGTACCTTTTTCCATTTTGAACATCTTCGTAACGAATAATGACTAAACATTAGCCAGTAAGTATTCTACTTTTTTCTCCATCGTACAAAAATAAGAAGCTTGTAAGATGAGAATATCTGTATATTTTGCTATACTTATACATTTCCTTAGTCTGATTTTTTTTCGCCATATTTTCAAAAAAAAAAAAAAAAAAATCCAAGCAAATACAGTAGCCGAGTAGGTGTGATAACCACGATGGAAATGAGGAAAATAAGATATCTATAAAATTTTCATAGTCCAAAAAGTCCATTATAACCATTTTTAAACATGCCACCAAATACTTGAAAATCAGTTATTCACTTCGATTATCGAATTTTAGCTAGTTTTATGGCGAATTGAAGAGAATCCCTGGGTCAATATTAATTCATTTCTGAAATTTTTTAAAGAGGTGGAGAGACATGAAGTATGTAAAAATTAATCATTCTTAAATAAATCGCGATATGTGTACTGTGTATCCAAAGTTCGGCTTTTCAAAACAATTCACAGACGAGAGGAGAATGCAGACAGGGTAACTATTTTTCATCTTTCTCATCTTGAAAAGGAACAAATTTTCCTCTAGTTATCACTCAAATTGTATTAAGGGAATGAGAGGATGCCACACAATAGAAAATGGTGAAAAAGCTTCATTGAACTTTTTTTCAATTTTCTGCTCACGTGGAGGGAGGGCAGCTAACCACAAGTAATTTATAAATCGCAACAACTTCAAACCCAACAGAGCTACATACATTTTTTTTTTTTTTTTTCTAAAAGTTATGCGTTTGTGTACATTTTTTACATTTAGTCCAATCAAATTAACGTTATATAAAGGAAAGATTTATGGCTAAAATTTTTTTGCCAAATTGTAGATCACCACCCCCCCACCCCCAACAACATATTCAAAATCGGACCAAAATCAAACTGGTGCTTCTCCGCCAATATCCCCATTTGTGCTCAAAAAAACAAGTTTTTTTACCAATAGTTTTGCCTAACTTTTTCCCTAAGCACGATATAAAAAAAAAGTTGAATTAAAAAATGTAGCCGGTTAAATTTCCAATTAAAATGATTGCTACATATTTTGTTCTAAAGTCGATTGAAACGCTTTAAAATTAGTTTGAAAAAGACGTGTTATGCGCTGAAGTGATGTTCCGCGTGATGTTTCTATTGTGTCGCGAGAGCCAGCGGCCAAAGTTTGTCTTCGCTCGGGCTCAATTCTCTTTCAGCATACCTACATAAATTTCATGCGTCAAATGCTACTTTACCACATGTCAAGGTAATTATTCTTTGGATAAAGGTACAATATGCGTGTAATATTGTAAAATTACTTTAATTTTATAAAATAGATTTATTCCCATCGTAATTTTTACAACTATCTGACTCTGAGTCAGTGATATTCTTTACTGATTCAACATTAAATTGGCTATAAATGGTTAAATAGAAATATTACGTTTAACCATCTAAAATTGACGTTGTACATTCATTTCAGAAGAGCGTTTTTCAAAAATATTTCCCTCTTAGTTTTTATAAAATCGTGGAAAAATGCAAAATGTGACATTTTTTGAAAACTCTTAAAAAAAAAGGCGGTAATGGTGAAAACTTGTTACCAACGATTACTTCGCTTTTAAATATATGTAATAATTCCATTTTTTTTTTTAAATTTAAAAACAATAAATTTTTCCACCTCATTTTATGGTCATTTCGCTACTATTGTGACCCCACTGTTTACGGATTTCTACAAAAAGTGAAATTCGGCCCTCCCCCTATGTTGAAAGAGAATTGAGTCCGCGTGTCTACGACCGTTGGCCGCTGGCTCTGGCGATGCGATAGAAACATCACGCGGAACATCACTTTAGTGCACAACGCGTCCTTTTCAAACTGATTTTAAAGTGTTTCAATCGATTTTTGAAAAAAATATGCGATGACCTTTTTTTTAAAAAATTTTACCAGCTACATTTTTTTATTCGACCTCTTTTCCGTATCGCTTTTAAGAACGAAGTTAGGTAAAGTTATTGGTAAAAAACTTATTCACCAGTCTGATTTTGTCTGATTTTCAATATGTTGTTTAGGGGTGGCAATCAGCCACTCTTCAAAAAAAAAAATTAGCCATAGGTTTTTCCCTTTTGGTGTCATTTTTTGCGCTGATTGCTGCGCTCAAAAATGCATAAATCCATAAAAACTGTGTTTTTTTGTGTTCATTTCCAAAACAATGTTGTTCGTTAGGAGGGGGGGGGGGTTAAAACCCCTCCAATTGTCAAAAAAATGTAAATTTATCCAGAAAATTGGGCTATGAGCCTCAAAAAATTGCATAAATTACTCGTATATTTCTGAAAATGCAGATATTGATGATTGAAAATACAATTTTTTCCAAAATTTTCGCCCTCGCTTCACTCAGGCGTATATATTTTCACACAATATCGAGTTTTGAGATTTGTCAGGACTGGAAATTAGAATTCAGCTTTCAAACCTTCTACTTGGATACATTCTGCGTATCAATCTGACGCTTAAAATAATTTTTTAGGGCCAGCCAACGATTTCTGTTCGTTTATTCTAAAGTTTGAGAATAGAGGAATTTTACCACTATTAATTAGGTGGCCTGGGGAAGGGGTAACTTTTGACGTGTCTTCAATGAGCTTTTGTCAAAGAATCCGACTTCTCAGATTCTCACATCTCCTGTAAAGTATACAGGGCCAAAAAAAAAAGAAGTTCTTATAATCTCTGATAAATTTCACGCGAGTATCTTGAATGGTGCTTGCTCATTTTGGACTAAAAATCACTCTCCACTACATTCCTGTGCTATGAATTATCAAGTTGTTGTAATAGGGCGTGTATAAAATTTCATACAGTTTTAACTAAAGTTCATCGTGAATGGTAGTTGACCTTTTGATGGATTTTTTATCGCTCATGTATTAGCGAAATTTCGACGTTAATTTTTTTTTGAATAAAAGTGTATAGCTATTACAGATGCGAAACTCGAAAAACGAACAATTTTATTATTTGTCGTATCGAAACGTGCGAGTAATTAAAAATGCGTAAAATAATAAATTCAACGTGTCTGTAAATGAGTCGAAGTTGGCGTGAAGACAGATTTTATCGAATTTTCGACAGTTTTAAGTACGTAACACTTTGGAGAGTAATTTTTTCTATCCTGCAGGGAAACAATTTTGGGTGTTGACGACAACGACGTCGTCGCAAATATAAATTACATCGCCACTATAGATAGATAAGTCTTCAACTCTTCAACCTCGAATGTCAATTTACCCGAACAGAGTTTTATTTACGAAGACACGAATACCCTCAATATACATATTCCCGCGTGATACGAGGTGAATTTCAACCCACCAGAGTTGAAAAGTAGCTACATTTTATGCGCGTAATTTTGAATAATTTATCGCACATGTACATTATCTTACCGAAGCCGAAGGTGTAAGCGAGGAAGTTTCCATTAGGTTTATTTTACGTATACTCGTACCTATACGTACTCGATGGTTTTAAATGGGTAAAAAAAGAAATTAAAATTAAATTACGCGAATTCTTCAATGGTTTTTAAAGTGGTTCTCGATGTGTCCAAGATTTTAGGACTCTCTGTTTTCTCTTCACCTGTTGCTTGTTTATAAATAAAAAAAAAAAAAATTATACGGATCGAATTTCAAATGGTTATTCGATGTTCGATGTTGGACAAAATTGTTATTGATTCTCGTGTATTTTCAAAATTCAACTCCGAATGTGAATTACCGAACGAGGGTTGGTAACAACGTTGAATCATTTATGAATATTTGCCTGTACCTATAATAACTATAGCCAGAATAAGTTTGACAATATAGGTAGTTAAAAAAATATAGCCATAGGTAGGCTTCTGTGAGCGTATTTTTATGTAAAGAATACAATAGCTACGACACTTAGGTAAATAATCGAAAGAAAACATCACATGTAGGTAGGTAATATAAGGTAAACAATAGATTGAGAGCTTAAGTAAACATACAGAAATGTCTACTTGGAAACTTCTACTAACATTGTAAGACTTATTAGTGGTATTATAAAACACAATAAATTGATAGATCGTCGAAAAAAAAAATTACTCACTTTTTCGATCGTGTTGTAGTATGGTCAATGAGAGTATCCGGGCTTGCTTTTTCGGGCAATGCATGTGGTGCAATATTTTTTTCAGCCGCATCTACCAAATCAGACATTACGAAAATTAACCAACACAATGTTTGGAACGAAAACAAAACCAAAAAAAAATAAGATTAAAATTTAAGAAATAGAAAAAAAAAATACGAAAATTGCAAAAATACAACGCGAAACGTTCGGGCGAAAAATTAAAACGACGTAACGACGAAACGGAACGAGAAAAAAAAAGCTTAAAATTAATACGAAAATGCAGCGAAAAGGCGGGAAAAAATTCAAACAAATCGTTCAATACGACATAACTGGTTTTTATAGCTCCGCACGGTCCCCAATCGACGAGGATCTTATCAGACGTAACTCTCGCAAGTGGACGTAATATTTACAGAAACGACTGTTCATCAATTATTGGTAAAGTTTACTAAATACCAGCGAGTAAAAGATAACATCGACTAACTGAATCGAACGCGCCGGAATATCACGACCCAATACTCCACGGTAGCTGGTGTAACGGCATCGCGTAAACAGTATAAATTGGGAGGTGCTGCCGCCCCAAAAAATCAATGTAACCCTCGACCGTCTACCGCGTACCACCATAACCAATCGAACCGAGTGGCAGAGTTTAGAAAAAAAAAATCCAGCCTACGACGTAACGTTGGCAGCCGTGTATGTGTGTGACTTTTACTTCCTTTTTTGTTTTTGGTTTCTATTCTACGTGTACATTGGTATAATTCGTATGATGAGTTTACAAAATGAATTGGTCCAGTTAGAATTTTTCCTCGAGATGAAAATTTGCCAAAATGTTTACCACTTAAAATCTCCAGCTTATGTGGTCTACGAGTGTAACGGCGAAATTTAATAAAAAAACGATTTACAAGCTCGGTATCTTTTGTGTACACATAACGTATATGTCCTAGTCGACGTAGGTGGGTACTGGGTAGATAGTTAGGATAGGTATATGAGTGGATATCCTAAAATTCGAGATGTGACTTCGTTCGCCGAATTCACGACCCAAGATAAAAGTTTGCCGCTTCTTTACATTTTTCTTCTTCACCGGGATACCTGTTTAATTTAGCGAATCGATCTGGGCTGCAGAAATTTATCGTAAAGTTTGAATTGCTCCGCGAAATCGGTATAGTTACGACGATTTTCGTTCCAGGCTTTGTTGTAGGTGCCCTATAAAAGAGATTAAATTCGTATTCGTAGCAGGGATAATCTGCTATCGCAAGTTTTTACTTCGAATACCATTCGACTCGTGTGTTTTGTAAAAGGAGATAATATTGTTCTAATGAATATTTAGAGTGAACCTAATGTCAAAATTATTACATTATTTACTCTGTAATGTTCGTATAAATGATCTCAGCCTACCTACGCATTACATGAAGATAAAATACTTGTACTGTACGTACATACGAATAAGCTGTACGCAGGGCTGTTTATAGTTTTCTCGATGTGTTTTCTGGATATTTTGCTTATTTACGACATGGGTGGAATACGATTTTTTAAATTTACTTGCGCTCATTTTAACGAATAATTTTCTTTATTGTTCCGTCGATTAGACAATGAAAAAAAATTTATAAATTGCGAATTTGATGTAAAAAATGAAATGAGATCGTGTTTTTCTTATGACGTACTATAAGTTCAAGCTGAAAAATTTTTTCTCCTCGCTTATTTCACAGGAATTGAAAACGTGCCGAAACTTTCACAGATACCACGAATGGTGAAGTCATAAAAGTGCAAAATGAAATTCAAGGTAAAAGCACCGGTGATCGTAGATTGCATAACATCTGCGAATTTTCTCATTCAAAATAGAAAATTGGTTTTAAAAAACAAAACACGCCTATCACCGACGATATTTGTTGTGCATTCAGACGTTTCCGCTTCATCGAATACTTTTACGAGCAATTTACGCGAATACGATTCGATGCGATGTAAGCAAAACAAAATGCAACACACGAACTTACCCATGAACTTGGCCATGTCGCAACATGGTGAATTCAATGAAAAGAGGTCGAAGTTTTTTTCCCTATTTTATTTCAAATTGTACAAGGTATTACGAAACAGGTACACGATACACAATTAATTATACTGGATTTTCAGCTAATCGCTCAGTTACGGAAGCTTTGGTATTTCTCATGGTGGGCTACGATTCCAAATATGGTCGACTTACGAATTAACTCGGCCATTAATTATAGTTGATCTGAAATTCATTTTATGCGTGGCTGTAACCTTCGACACGATGAAGTACAAAGATACAAAGCGATAAATTTTATTATAATTTTTATTAAGTTTTTTTATGAGCGAATTTTCGTATAGGATTCTTCAAAAATCAGTTTTCCATGCGATGTCCAAAGAAAAATATTCTTTGCTGCTTTAAATGAATAAAAAAAAAATTGTTCCTAAAAAAAGTGTTTGAAATTTGACTTGAGCTATTAAAGTACGTTATAAAGAGTTAAGCCTACTCATTTCTCATCCCCTGAAATCTGTATAAAATTTAAATCAACTTGTACCAATGAGGGTAAACTGGCTACCATTGAAGGATTTGCGAACCCACAGTGGCCATTTTCGCAAGAAACACCTAATGAGTGCGATTAATTTAAACGAACCAGAGTTCCAGTGCCTCTTAAATGGGACAGGAGTACTTAGAATATCCGTTTGCGTTAATCGGTTTAATTTTGCGAAGATCAACAAAATAGGCACGTGGAATGTACGTGGCCTGAAGACTACAGGTGAGTTAGCTGTAGTCGAAAATGAAATGAAAAAAGTAGCGTTGCTGATATTAGGAATCAATGAAACCCACTGGAATACCATTGGTGAATTTACATCAAGCAAGGGAAACGTTGTCTTATCGTCTGGTAAAGCAGGCCACACAGGAGTGGCAATCATAGTAGATGGTAGATACAAACACCTGGTATTAGGTACAAGGGTCATCAATGATCGGATGGCAGTTGTCATGATTGATGCAGCTTCATCTACCATAAGTGTCATCCAAGCATATGCCCCAACCAGTGCAGCACTAGATGAAGAAATTGAAGAATTCAACAGTGTTCTTGAGGAAACACTGGCTTCACTACCAAGAAGCGATATAAAACTGGTGTTGGGAGATTTTAATACTAAAGTTAGGAAGACTGATAGCAGTGATGCTTACTATGGAGTAGTTGGTGGTCGTAGTTTAGGAACAAGGAATAAACGTGGAGATAGGCTTCTCCAGCTCTGTGTGGAACAGCAACTTGTGCTGGTGAATACCTTGTTCCAACAACATAATCGCAAACTATACACTTGGAAGTCGTATGATGGAGAAAAGATGGAAATCCTCAACCATTAGAGCCAAAACATATCCAGGAACTGATGCGGCATCAGATCATCAACTTCTGGTGGCAAGGGTACGGCTGTGAATCCACGTGAAAAGGTCAAAGAAGAAAGCATGGACTTTTCTCACCGATACTGAATTGAAGAAGCTGGCTGCTAGGACAAATATTATGTGTTTGGAGACAAATGACCCAAACAGCATATGGGAAAACATTAAAACTGAGATTAGTCGTGCACGTGAGTCAGTTGTTAAGGAAAAAAACCGTATATCAGAAAAGAAACCACAATGGGTAACAGAGGACATCCTACTGATTATAGAGCAGTATAGGCAACCCTACCTTAACCAATCCTGCAATGAAATACAGGAATACGCAGAACGCAATGAGACTTGTGCAGTACATCAGAAAATACATCAAATCACTCGAGATTTCAAGTTCAGAACTAGCAAGATGAAGAAAAATAAAAGTACAGTTGTGTGGGATTCTGAAGGAATTCTGGACATCTGGAAAACATACTGCGAGCGGTTGTACCAAGACAGTGGAATACCAGAGGTAAACCAACTGGTTCTTACAATTGAAGTGAAAGGTGAAGATGAGCCAAACATGATATGATAATGAATGCCTGAGGTTTTTCAAGCGGAACAAGGAGTGCGTCAAGAATGTATATTATACCCGCAGTTATTCAACATTTATGATGAGCACATGGTGGTATTATCAGTGACATGCAGATGATACCACCTTGATCGCCTCGGATGAAGAGAAAATGGCGGAGCTCGTCAACCTGGTGAAGATAGTCAGCAAAAAACTTGGACTTTGTACTGATACATCAAAAACGAAAGTCATGGTGGTGGATTGGGCCAAGTGTCTTGCAGTTTCTACAGCCCTGAGCGAATACGAGAAGATTAACGCTTTCATATATTTAGGCTCCATTATCGAAGCAGATGGAGGTTCGTTGGTAAAAATACAGCGCCGAATTGTTATGAGCAAATCATCTATAACCAGACTGCATAATATCATATGTACTAACAAGATCTCCAGGAAGACAAAAAAGAGACTTATACGGTCATTTGTTTTCTGTTTTCCTATATGCTGCAGAAACGTGGACGTTGAAGGCAGATGATGTAAGAACACTTGACGCTTTTGAGATGTGGGTGTGGTGAAAGATGCTGAGGATACCCTGGACAGTGCTACGAATCAATATTTCAATCGTCAACGAAATACAGGAGCCAGCCAGGCTAAGTGTTTTATGCGAGAAATGCATTCTAGGGTATTTTGGACATGTGACCAGGAGAGAAGACGAAAATCTCTAGAAGATATTCTGTTTGGTAAAGCCTCTACTAAAAGAGGGAGAGGAAGATCTCCGACGAGGTGATCTGACATCATCAAAGCGAGAATGGGCTCTGTGGTAGGATCTGCTTCACAGGCACAGGATTGTGATCGGTAGCGCACTCTTTTAGGTGCCACACGATCGTAAGTGACTGAGACCTATTGATGATAATGAATGAAGAAAAAACAGCACTGCATTGCATTTCGTATAATACTGGATGGGTATGAATCGTTCAATTCATTGAATAAAGAAAAGCATTTTTTCACTAGTGGTAAGGTGGAGGTCAGGCCCTTGCGCAAGGGAGGAGGAGGGGATTGAGGTGAAACCCATCCCATGGATGAAATAGACATGGATTTTCCTAGAAAATTGTGCCATAAAGTTCTGGAAATTATTTCTGAAAATGTAGTCTTTGATAACTGAAAATACTTTTTTTTGAAAAATTTTCATCCTGGTTTCATTCGAGTACGTGTATTAGCTCGCACAATATCCAATTTTGGATTTTGTGAACCCTGAAAATTGAAATTTGGCTTTTGAAAAAAAAAAAAAACCTTTAACCGGTGGAGTCAATAGTTGAAATTCTTGTGAAGCACATCTAGGGTCACTACTAAAGTCGCGTGCCAAACTTCAACTCTATATGGGTTAGATGTGTGCGAGACCACCTCGGAAAACAGCAAAAATCACTCAAAAGACTGCTTTTGGGGAGGGAGTAAAGTCTAAATCCACATGAATCACATATACAATCCTTACTAAACAACATTATTAGATTTCAAGTCTTTAGCACAATTTTAAGATGACTAGAGCTGTAAGAGGAAGCGAAAGGGGGTGAAAGAGTCGATGTTCCCAAAACGTATATGTACACTGTCTACTAAATCTACAGGTCAAATTTTAGCCCGCAAGCTCAATCATAATAAGAGGGGGAGGGGTTATGCAAAGAACTGGCTTTAGAGATGGAAAAGTGAGGCTATCTAGAGAAAGGATAACTTCTGACCAATGAACGTTGAGTCGGAATTGGTGTTCAGCGCCTGCACAGAGAAAAACACGCGGAACTCTAAACCGATATCCCTCTACCTCTGAAGCAGAAGATTTCCACCTTGGTGTTTCAGTATCCTTGGTCAATGACGAGAAAAAAGAAATGAATAGAATAAGTCTTTCATTTGTCCAAAATAATTCAACTGGTTTCAGTAGTGTTCCCAAAACTGATTTCGTTGACCCCTCTCTCCTTTCGCGCCATCAATCGCAGCTCGAATATCTGCAATAGTCTGCTTTTCCTTGACAACATAACATGGTAAATCAGGCTAAAAAAACTTCCCTCAAATTCTTATCCAAAGGGTAAAACTATTAGATGAAGGTTCTTAAAAAGTGGAGTCATGTTTTTACACAAGTTAAGTAAGTAAAGGTACACAGTCGCTCCATTTAATAACACTCGTGCTTTGCGTGGTAGCTGGACTTTGAACTTGTTAGAATTTTGAAAGTTGTTGGCCTCATTACAAAGCACCGGGTAACTTTATCAACGTTTCGAGTTTCACCAGTCATCGATTACTCGTACATTTGCTCGAATTATTTTGATCTTCATCTTCAAATCTATAGAGATTACCGACCGTGTTTTTAAGTTTAATAAGACAGCGCTGAAATTGATTGACAGCGGTGCCCGGCCTAATGAAAAACCTTGAATTTTATTAAAAATTCGCCCGTTACTTCGAAACGTTTTTACAAATACGTATATTTGGTAATGATATAGATTAAAACGTTAATTTTACCATGTACAAGACACGATGAAAGGGTAGGCCTATATGCTCGATTTTTGGGTTTACAAGTTAAAGATATTTGTTCAAAGGTATCGTGTATTATATTTACATATTATAATAAGCCAATCGATCATCGTATTTGCTGCACGTATAAGTTTTATCGCGTACGTATCGTATATGTGTTGTATAGTATACGACGACGCGACGACACGTCTTAGTTTTTCGTGTCTAACGTTGGTTGTTTGAAAGAAGAAAAAAAGAAAAAAATATGCGACACTTTAATTTGGCCACTAGAAATGTTGTTCTACTCGGCACCGGTAATACAAGACTATTAATTTTGTCAAAAATTTAGCCTCAATTCTGGTACATTTCTAGGATGTGTGCCTGCACTAGGTGTGAGTATAGTATTAGTCAAAGGATACGTTCGCTCGTTAATATAATGCGAGTCATTATTTTTTTTTTTGCCTTTTTAGTGTTTTTATTAATATCGTAATTTGTGCTTTTTGATGTGCGAAATAAAAACTATACTTATTTATATAGTAGCTTTTGCAGCCCTACCTAAGCGGTATGTGAAAAAATTTCCAAACACGTTTTTCACTCGTTATTCTCTCAAAGTTGACTTCGCAGCCGATAATGTGATGGTACATTTGTATCGAATTTATATATTTGGGTTAATGTTTTTCGCATTCGACGTGAAATTGAATTTGCTGAGAATTTCATAATCTATTAGGGGTACCACTAACTCTCTATACGAGTATCTACTTTAGAAAATTGTTTATTTTGCCAATTTTCTTTACACGATTCCGAACTTAACATCAAATCGTGTTCTCTTTCTATACCATTTTTCGAACAATAAAATTTTAACCCCTTTACTATCCTGTCGTATAATGATATCTATTATATTTAATTTTCACTTTGTAAAGTTGTATCCTTAGGGTCTACAGTTGATTTCAGCAAAGTGTCTAACAGAAATTTCTGCTCTGTTTGAAGTTTTTTTTCTACTTGTATTTCATTCTCTGCCTCGATTTAAAACCAGGAGATGTACACGAACTGTACTTCAATGCTTCGTTATACCAAACCCAGTTTACAAATCTCAGCTGGAGTTGAAACTATACAGCTATAGCATGTAGAAATCACGAATAAATGCTGAGGTAGAATTTTCCGTATATGTATTTCTAAAGTTTAATGCCTGGATGTTTGTACGATTTTAATGGCTCTTTCTCTGTTAACTTTTTATGATGAACAAAAATAGCCTTTAGATACAGAAATGAAATGTATTCTTTATACGAATGCCTTTAGACTTCGTGAGAATAACTGACGTATTTCCGGCTTCCTTTCTCTATTCTCTCTTTTTGCTACGCCTGACAGCTGATTTGCAAAAACATATTAACAAGTATCTCATTATTGAGCATTTTTCGTTTTCGTATGAAGATCTTGGAAAATTGGTATATTCAGTTGAAAAAACAGTCCCTCAAAAACTTTTTTTTCAATACTTAGATAGCTGGTATCTGTTATTTTTAGAGCGGCTTTATAATTTTAAAATTGAGTACACCCCTCCCCAGCATCCAAAAAGTTTTTTTTTTCATCTTTCGATTGAAATACCAGAAAAAGTTAAAGGTTTTTATGTGGTTTTGAAAAGGTAACTTAATTTCGAAAATCATCTCAAATGGTTTTTAGTCCGATTTTCCATGTCATACTGTCAATTCAAACTAGGTTATTATGGTCTACCATCCTGCGGCTAATGAGAGGGGGAAATATCAATAAATCCGTTTCCAAGTCCTAGAAGACCAGTACAACCATTTTTGGCCATGTCAGATATTTATTTAATTCCCCCCCCCCACTAAGAATCATTTGCTCAGCTCGATACTAACCAAAATCTATCAAATTTTAGAAAAAGGTTTCAATTGGCGGCGAATCTCATATTCTGGAGTTACGAAATTTGCAGGAGGAGGTGATAAGGGGATAAAATTGCAAAAATAATTCCTTTGCAAGTCAATCGATAAACAATTTAAAGTTGTACAACATGGAAGGTAGATATGAGGGCTTTCTCCCTTTTTTACCTTGAACAAAAGCTATTCCTCCCGTACCCCCCCCCCCTCCAAATTGAGATAGGAAGTTGAAATTTAGTATGTAGACCAAGTGGAAGCCATAGATGTGCCTTTTTGAGGTTTTTTACTTTTCAGCCTCAGTGCAACCCCTCATAACCACAAAAAAATTTTTCGTTGGTTTTTCTTATTTTTTTAGTTTGTTCCTCGAATATGCCCCCACCCCCATTGGGATTGCAATCTGAAATTTGGTACGCAGATTTAATAAAGATCCCAAAAGTGTCTTTTAGGGGTTTTGATTTTTCAGCCCCATTACACCCTCTCACAGCCTCGAAAATATAGTTTTTTCGTTAGGTTTTCTTATTTTTTGAGTTTGTTCTTCGCATTACTCCCTTCAAAATTGAGCTAGGAATTTGAAATTTGGTATGTACATTTAGTAGAGGTTCAAAAAGTATCTTTTGGGGGTTTTGATTTGCAGCCTCATTACACCCTCTCACAGCCTCAAAAATATAGTTTTTTTGTTGGGTTTTCTTATTTTTTAGGTTCATTTGTCGCATGTCAAGCCCCCCTACCCCCTATTGGACTCGAAATTTAAAATTTGGTATGTAGATTTAGTAGAACTTCCAAAAGTGCCTTTTGGGGGTTTTGATTTTTCAGCCTCATTACACCCTCTCGCAGCCTCAAAAATATAGTTTTTTCGTTGGTTTTTCTTATTTTTTGAGTTTGTGGCGTGTTCTTAAGTATTAAAGAAAAAAAGAGACAGTTTACTAAGACGCGTGTATTTTCAAAAGACGTAGAACGAAGTACTGTAACGTGAAAAAACTGAACATAAGATATCGCTGTCTAAGGGTAGGTACTGCTAGTCAGGAACGAGGAGAGGAAAACACAGAACAGGTTGAATGAGCGCGGCGAATACAAGGGATGGAGGCAATAAAAGAGAAAGTTGGTTTTGGGACGTGATGTGTAAGGGATGTGTAAGGTGCTAGCCACCGCAGTACTCCCCCCCTAGCGTGAGCGATGTAATAAAAAAAGAAAAAAATAGTATTATGTACATTGAAAGATAACAGATAGTAAAAAGTATTTGAAGAATAATGGCAGAATACATAAGATAAATTTAACATAGGTGGGTTTAACTAAAAATATTTTACTACGGCAAAAAATTAAGAAAAGAGCATCGAATATACAAGGTAGCTGCATTTACTAAAAAAAATGTACAATGAATAGGTCTAGACTATGTATTACGCTCAAGTCGCGGCAAATCTGACGACAGGTTTTATAGTTCGGCCTGATTTGGTACGTAGGATAGGATGGGGTATTGAGTTGGAAGTAGTTTTTTGTAGAGGTTTATATGTTTTTTCTGGAATAATAGGAGTGGAAGTAGGTGGATGGTCAGTCGGTAGAAGGAACGCTGGTTTTAAACGATCTATCGACACATATGTTG
>FIZR01026420.1:0-10059 GCA_900060175.1 Ferrisia virgata
TCATACTGCCCATAAGGTACAGTTATATTATATTAACTCAACGAAAAAACTATCCCTTTTCAAAGCAATCGATAAAAAATCAAAAACACTACAACATATCCAAAAATCAACCTCTTAAGTTGATTAGGACCTCAAATCGAGCTAAAAAGTTGAAAATTGGTATGCACATTTAGTTGGGGTCCTAAATGTGATGTGGCTTTTAAGAGTTCAGATTTTTTAGCTCCTTCACGCCCCCTCACAACTCCGAAAATGTGATTTTCCAGTTTGCTTTTTCCCGCGAAGACCAAAATCATTTACTCTGCTTCATAACGACCAAAATCGCTCCAACTGGATCAATAAGCTCAGTTTGGTAGCGGATCAGATATATATGAACTTGGGTCAACCTGAGTCAAAATTCAGTTATGCCCAAATTTGGGTGAGGGGGGTGCTGAGGAGTGAAAAAAGCAAAAATTGTCCTGTTCTAAAGCAATCGATAGAGAATCAAAAGTAATATAACATATCCAAAAATCAACCTCTTAAGTTAATTAGGAGGGGAGATTTGAAGATTTCCCCACCTTTTTGACGTTGAAAAATAGGCTGTTCCCCTTTTCTTTCCACCAGATTGACCTAAAAATTTGAAATCCGATACGTATATTTAGTAGGGTTACTAGATGTGCTTTCTGGGGGTTTCGACCATTTAACCTTCAATGCACTCCCTCACAGGCCCAGAAATGTGACTTTCTGGTCAGCTTTTTCTCCCCGAATACTAAAATAATTTACTCTGCTTGATAACGACCAAAATCACTCTAACTCGATCAATCGGCTCAGTTTGGTGAGTTATGCCCAAATTTGGGGGAGGAGGTGCTGAGGGGCCAAAAACGCCAATAATGCCCCTATTTAAAGCGATCAATAGAGAATCGCAAAATTGTACAACATATCCAAAAATCAACCTTTTTAGTTAATTAGGAGTGAAGATTTGAGGGTTTTCCCCTTTTTTGACCTTGGAAAAGGACTGTTCCCCTCCCTTCTCCCCACCGAATTGAGCTAAGAAGTTGAAATTTGGTACGTACATTTAGTTGGAACCCTGGATGTACCCTATGGAGGTCTCGACTTTATAGCTTTACTGCACCCCCTCACAGCCTCAAAAAAAAGTGGTTTTTTTTTTAGTTTTTCTCATTTTTTGTGAGTTTTTTGTGTTTACTTCTCATAATAAGTTTCCTCCAAATTGAGCTGCGAACTTGAAATTAAGTATGTACATTTGGTGGTGGCATCCTAGATGTGCCTTTTTGAGTGTCTCGGCTTTTCAGCCCCATAGAGCCCTTTCCACTCGTAATGCTGGTTAGGAAATTTTTCAATTCTTACAGGTTTCTAGATATGCTTTTTGGAGGTTTTGACATGCTCTACCCATTGGACCCTTTTAACCCTTATAACTTTTTTTCTGCACATATCTCCTTTTTCTCAAAGAAAATTGGGCTCAAAACAATCACCCTTTTTGACCTTGAGAAAGGGCTGTTCCTCCCCTATATCTCCACCAAATTCAGTATGCACATTCAATAAGACTCCTAGATGTGCCACTTTTCAGCCTCATTGCACTGCTTCACAGCCTGAAAAATGTGTTGTTTTTTTTTTTGGTAGGTTTTTCTTGATTTTTGAGTTTGTTCCTCGCATAACTTCGCTCCATACGGATTTAGTAGGGGGGGTCTGTGCCTTTTAGGAGAAGTCTCAACTTTTCAGCCACATTGCACCTCCTCACAGCAGACCCGAATATGCGGTTTTTATCTCACAAAAATCAGGCTAAAAAGCATCGCTGTGTTTTTATTTTTCACTCTCCCCAAATCTAAATATGTACCTCTATCTGTGTGCCTGCGATCTATTAGAAATAACGCAGAATTTCCAGAATCTGGTCAATGCTCAAGTAGCTCAAAATACTCTACGAGAGAGGAATTTCCGATCAAATAAATATACTAAATCCGATCTCATTCTACGTATACTCGGTTTCTTCCGGTATCTACCCAAAAAAAACATCCATCATATAATAATCTTACCTCGTAGCATATTCTCCTTCCGGTTTATGAAACTTGATAGCGTCGCTGAACACGTAAATTCTCGAAGATCCTCGATACCATTTAATGCTATGAAGTATGCCGCAGGTTCTTGTGTCGATCTGGCAAGGTAGTCTAACAGCTTGCCCATACAAACCGCTCACGTCCACTTGGGTAGAAGCTGCGAAAACACAAATAACAAAAACAAACTCGCCATTATTATCATGTACATATATATCGTATATATGTATATATTACGTGCTCTCAACCATACCAAGGTATAAAGGTAACATATTTTCATGTGTATTCAAATTACTTATATGTACCTGGAGTGGGATGAAAAAAGAAAAAAACTTATTTGTAGAGTTATACATACGAATAGTACAGGTACCATCACATCACATCGTTCGACGAAGAAGGAAAAAAAAATCCTCAAATATTTACAATAGGAAAAAACTTTTAACGAATACCGAAGCGCAGTAAAGTTTTCTACTTCAATAACAAGCATCGCGTATGTATTTCTCGTCCGTTTCTCCTCTACTTAGACACACAATCGCATCGTATCGAATCGAGACGAGTTGAAATGGCGAACAAAAAAAAAAAAACAAAAAAAAACTGCCAAGATGTGCTAATGACATTCACTCATGCGTACATTACGTACCTCATTGAGCTGTGCTTTTCTCTCTGTCTCTCTCTCTCTCTCTCTCTTCTGCTTCCTCATACGTACTCTAAATACTTTTTCACATCGTCCCAGGGTGTATTATAAAGTTAAAATTTCAATATAAATAAAACCTTTAACTTTTCCAAATGATAATTATCGTCGAGTTGCACGGTAAATTGGAATTGAATTCGAAATTACCTTTTTTTTTTTTCTGTCTCGTGCTGTACACTCTTGTACAATGTACACACGCCAGCTCTACAATAAGAACCTGGGTAAAAGTATACTATAATGTAACTTCAATGGGTGAGGAGATAGAGTATACCTAAACATATACACGTATTATACTCACGTAAGTATAACAATGAGAGAGAGAGAGACCCCTCCCCCCTTCGCCGGTTCATTCGTTTCACTCGAACGCGATAAAAAACTTTCCGACGTTATTTGCGAGAATATAACGATTTACATTTTAACGAACGTTACTCACGATAATTTGTCGTGTTGTTTCATGTGTGGTAGTATAGTTGCAAACTACTCTTCAGAACCTTCCCTCGTACATATATGCACTACCATGAACCGCAAGCCTAAAAATTTACCCTATCTCAGATCGTGTCGCATACACACAAATGTACCATACCGATTAACAACACGGCGAGCTGAGCTGACGGGGAAGGGTAATTTTTCGTAAACTAAAATAAAATATAAAATTATACAGACGATGATCAAAGCATAAATTAAACCTTTATCTATAATGTAAGTAGGTATTTCTCTTGCAGTATGTGTATGTGTATGTAGCCGCATCCCAACGTCTTGCTCGGCGCACGTTAAACGCCACACAACTCGAGTAAAATTCCAATTATACTTCCAAGAAAAACGACGCGATAAAGGTATTTCTTAATAGGTCACCCCTTCACCCCCCCCTGCTTCGTCTAAACGCTATAAATATAAGTACCTAGCTATCTACCTAAGACTACGTGTACGTATATGTACTACTTGTACGTATACGTGTAGGGGGACTCGATGCTCTAAAAAGCTCTCTTTCTTTGATATTTTAAAGCATGCTGCTGCTGAAGAAATAAAACCAAGTAGATGTAAGCTAGTAGGTAAAATAGTAGTGTGTTTGCGTACGAACGTAATGTACGTAGGTAGAGGTATCTCTTCTTTATATGATTTCCAACTTCGATATTATACCTATACTACGAGTTTATAACGATTAAAGTACGTAGATTCGTCGTCGTTGTCGTCGTCGTTGTCGTTCCGGCTCGACGAGAAAATTAAACGAATTTCGTTATCGTATCAGCGATATTAGGTAGGTAATAGGTAAAAGTGTGTAGGTACATTCGAAGTATACTTAATCATATTATTCGGTCGAATTTTGATTTTTGAAATTACACCTTATCGTCAGTATTTTGTGAGAATTATTGCCGAGTAAATTGATTACGAACTGGACCAAGTACACGTCGTAGATGTAAAATGAAAAAAAAAAAAACAAAAAAAAACGATTAAATATTTTTCCACCTTTTATTATCTTTTTTAATGTTTATAAGAGTGAAATGGGAATTTATGTATGACGATAAATAGCATCGAAATATGTACGTTGCTTTCTGAGCCCAACTTTCCTTGAGTGAAGCATAGATGTAAATTGTCCAATAAAGGAAAAAAAAAAGAAAAAAAAAGAAGGTTCAAAGGTTTTAATGGGGCTCTAAAATGTTGAAACCTTCAAAAGGCATATCTAGGGCGCTACTGACTGTGCATACGTAATTTCAATTTCCTACCTCAATTTGGAGGAGAGTTATGCGAGGAATAAACTCAAAAAACGAAAAAAAAAGACCAAAAACCCAAATATTTAGGGCTGTGAAGCGGTGAAATGAGGCTGAAAAGTCGAGACCCTCAAAAGGCATATCTCGGATCCCCACAAAATGTACATAATTAATTTCAAGTTCCCAGCTCAATTTGAAGGGAACTTATGAGAGGCACAAACTCAAAAAACTCAAAAAAAATGAGAAAAACTAATCAAAAAACCACTTTTTTGATTCTGTAAAGGGGTGCCGTTGAGCTATACAGTCGAGACCCCCATAGGGCACATATACGGCCTCAACTGAATATAAATGCCAAATTTGAACTTCCTAATTCAATTCGGTGGGGAGAAACAGCCCTTTTTCAAGGTCAAAAAGGGTGAAAACCATCAAATCTCCCCTCCTATTCAACTGAAAAGGTTGATTTTTGGATATGTTATAGTGTTTTTGATTCTCTATCGATTTCTTTAAAAAGGGACAATTTTTGCGTTTTTCACCCCTCGGCACCCCCTCACCCAAATTTGGGCATAACTGAATTTTGACCCATGTTGATCCAAATTCATATATATCTGATCCGTCACCAAACTGAGCCGACTGATCGAATTAGAGCGATTTAGGTCGATATCAAGCGGAGTAAATGAATTTAGTCTCGGGGGGAGGGGGTTAGACCAAAAAATCACATTTTCGGGGTTGTGAGGGAGTGCAATGAGGCTAAATAGATGAAACCCCTAAAGAGCACATTAAGGGTCCCAACTGAATGTACATACCAAATTTCAACTTCCTAGCTGAATTTGGTGGGGAGGTAGGGGGAACAGCCCATTTTTCAAAGTCAAAAAGGTGAAAAACCCTCAAATCTTCCCTTTCAGTTAACTTGAGAAGTTGAATTTTAAATACGTTATAAAATTTCCGATTCTCTATCGATTGCTTTAAAAAGGGACGATTCTTGCGTTTTTGACCCCTCAGCCCCCCTCCCCGCCCACCCCTCCACAAGATTTGGGCGTAACTGAATTTTAACCTAAGTTGATCCAAATTTATGGATATGTTACACAACTTTCGATTCTCTGTCGATTGGCTTAAAAAAGAGCCATTTTCGGGTTTTTGATGCCTCAGTAACCCCCTCCACCAAATTAGGGTATAACTGAATTTTGAACCAAATTCATTCCCACCCACATACATCAAATACGCTGCCAGATTGAGCCGATTGGCCAAATTGGAGTGATTTTGGTCGATATCGAGCGAAACCACTTTTTAGGGGCAGCGGGAAAGTGAAAGCAAGCCGAAAAGTTGAAATTATCAACAGTCACGGCAAAGGCAATTCTGCAGGCTATTCTAGGAAGTCCTAAGGAGTTAAAGGAGGTCTGTAGGGTATAAAAGGGTATGAAGGTTATTGAAGGGAGTTATGCGTCTATGTAAGGGGTCCGGAGGCTGTTAAGGTTGTCTGAAGGCTATTGAACGAGACGCGTTAAAGGGGCGCTGGAGGTTATTGTAAGGAGTCTAGAGGATGGTAAAGGGGGTCTGGACGCGATTAAAAGGGTTATGAAGGCTAATGAAGGAGATCTTCATACCATATAAGGGATCTGAAGGCTATTAAAGAGGTTTAGAAGGCTATTGTCGGGGGGGGGGGGGTTTGAGGCTATGTAAGGTGTCTGGAGGCAATAAAGAAGATATGCGGGCTATTGGAAGGGGATCTGTAAGCTATTATAAGGGGATAAGGGGCCCAAAGGCTGTTTAAAGTGGTCCTGGGGCTATTTCAGGGATGTGGAGGCATTTGAAGTATTGATGCTAATGAAGGTGGTCTTGAGGCTATATAAAGAGTCTGCAGGCTGTTAAAGTTGGTTTGGTGGTTATTACAAGGATCTGGAACCTATTGAAGGATGTCTGTAGGTTTTTGCAGGGAGTATGAAGGATTTTGAAGCGAATTTTTAGGCTATGTAAAGGGTCCGGAAACAATAAAATGGGGTCTGGAGGCTATTATAAGGGGTATGCGACCTATTCAAGTGGGTCTTCAGGCCATACAAGCGTACTGCTAGCCGTTAAAGATGATCTAGATGCTATTGTAAGTGTTCTAGAGGCTGTTAGCGGACGTCTAGAGCTTATTAAAAGATGTATGAAGGCTATTGAAGGGGAGTCTCGAGGCTATTAAAGGGTGTATGCAGAATATTGAAGGAGGTCTTTATGATATATGAAGGTTCTGGAGGCTGTTGAAGGGGGTCTGGGAGCTATTGCAAGGTGATATGAAGGTCGTTACAGGGATTGTGGAGGCCATTATAAGGGGTCTAGAAGCTGTTGAAGGAGGTTCTGAGGGAATGTAATGGGTCTGGAAGCTTTTAAAGGGTGTCTGAAGTGGTCTGAAGGTTATTAAAATAGGTATGAAGGCTATTGAAGAAGTTCTTGAGACTATATAAGGGGTCTGGAAGCTATTAAAGAGGATGGGAATGCTATTGAAGGGGGTTTTGAGACTATACAAGGGGTCTAGAGAATATATAACGGGTCTTCAGGCTATATAAGGGTCGAGAAGCTGTTGAAGCGGTCCTGGAGGCTCTCAATTGGGGGTCTGTAGACTTCATAATTGGTCTGGAGGCTGTTGAAGAGGTTTTGTGACTATACCTAAAAGGGATGTGGAGGCTATTAAGAGGGGCCCAGAGGCTGTTAAAGGTTGCTAGGAGACAGTTGAAGGGGTTCTGGAGGCTAAACTAGAGGGTCTTGGGATTGTTTAAGGGGATCTGCAGACTATTAGAGGAGGTATGAAATCTGTTTCAGCGGGTCTTAATGCTATATTACGCTTCCGGAGGCTGTTAATAGGTGTTTGAAAGCTAAAGAAGGATGTCTTGAAGCCGTTAAAGGGAGAAATATCGCAAAGCGCTGCTTTTATTTACTAATTCGAGGACGTTGAATTTGAATATAGGCTCATTTTTTCAATCCCATCTCTCATCAAAATACTGAGAATTAGATGTGGATCTTTTTGGCATAGAAACAGCCAACTTGATTAAATCATAAATCTCAGGTTCTTGCATCGTCTTCTCCTGTCCACTAGTTGTAAACATTAGCCCGACCAACTATTGATTGCATATCGTTCTTATCATAAAGTAATATTTACCAAATCAAATTTCATCAAATTCAATCGTTCTTTTATCATTTTTCCAACCTATTTTAGAGAATAATTCAAGTTTGAAGAGGAGAAAAAAAACACATGCACGTTAATTAAAGCTGCCAATCTAGAATATTTTCATTCCACCAAGTTCGACTGCACCAAAACCTCTCACCTGCAGCATCACACGTTAAAGTCATCTTCCTCCATAAACTAGTATAAATTCCTATCTACTAACTAATTCATCTATCCAAAAAACAATTCGCCTCATCCATTAATCTCTTCTTCGACTAGAGCTACGAATGTGCAAAAACAAAATGGCGTCTGTACAATCTACTTCTCAGTTTTCATACACGGATCTGGTAGTACGGGGGTTCAGCTTAGGTACGTCTACGTATGTACTGTACATCTTGAAAGAGCCAAGAGGCGAAACACATTAAATAAAATAATTAAGATAGTATCCAATCAAGCCTCAGAATTAATAGGTTTTCGGGTAACAACTCGATTTTCCTTATGGAATACGTTTAATGCATACGTTAGGTCTACCCTATATATATATCTATATATATCGAGCACACACACATACACACACAAAGTTCATCTTTCTTTTTCTCCGGCAACAACATCATTGCTCGCACCTACCTCATTGAGAGAACGTTTTCAGTTTCACGCAGCGATGATGCTTCGTTCGTACTGCAGAACGAAGGAAAGAAAAAAAGAAGGAAAAAAAAACACTACGGTGAAATTTTCTACGCTTTCTTAGAAGAGAAAAGAAGTAATTAAGGATGCTTTAGAATGGAAAACCCGTTCGGGAAATTGAGTTCAATTCTTTATCGTTTTCTCAATTTCCGGATACCTATGGTTATATATGTAGTGTGTGCGAGACGAATAAACATAACACCAGAGATGTTGAAATACTTACGCGTTTCTCGATGTGAGGCAGATACACAAAGTGAGCTGGAAGGGTGAGAGGAAATAAGGAAGAAAAAAACAACTTAGCACCACCGCAGACTGTAATAAAGAACGCGTTGATGAAACCTCTTCCCTTACAACAGAACCAAAGCAATGAAGAAAAAGGCTATCGCAGGTACAGTACCTTTTCTTTTTACACACGTTACCTATATTCGTATACGAACATTGTACCGAGATATTTTTCATTCGACGAGTTTACTCTGTTATGTGTACGTAGCTTGGATTTCGAATCTACGAGTATTTCGTACAGCATCGAATATCTACCACCGTATTTATTTACCTAACTATTTTAACTTTTTTTACACACATTTTATTCTCATACCACCGACCTGGGTGGATATTTCACACAAATGTTGGGTACATGAAAAAATACCTACCTTTGAACTATATGTATAGGTAAGCAGGTAGCTAAACCTGGTGTCCTAGTTTTGCTAACATTTTGATTTCAATCTTTGAAAAGTTTCAAGTAAAAATAAAAACTTACGAGAATAAAGTACCCGTCCGAATGTAATCATAAAACTGAAAGTGTCCCAGATACAGAGATTCCCGGATTTTCTCGAAGAAAGGGGAAGGGGGATATTCGAACAACGATAAGATGGTCGCAAGAAATTAGTATGTACAATGACCTTTTAAATTAATTTGTATCTTATACACTAATAAGTATACCGATCTGTCAACTCGAAGAAGTTAGCAGAATTTATTTAATTTAAAATTTTCATCGAAAAATTTTAATATCGCGAAGAACATCTGTTTCAAAAAACTTCTCCGTAAGTTTAAATTTTTCGTAGAAAAAAAAATTTACAAGCCTTCGTTGAAAACCCATCCAACCGTAGATTCTTCAATTTTGAAGGTAGCCAATTTTTTCGATAAACTTTTTTTATTTATTTAAAATATTATTTTTTTCTTTAGTATTTGTACTTGGAAAGTTTTTCTTTTTTATTTAAAATTTTAACCTTATTTTCTACGGAAAGTTCAGGGTTATAAAACTTGTCAATTTATCTGAGATGTGGGAAAAGCACGAGTAAGAGGGGGGGGGGGTGGAAAGGGGAGTTTAGTATTTGCCTGAAATTCGTTTCAAGATCCGAAGCAGGAAGTTGCAACAAATTTTTATTTGTCATTTTAGAAAATCTTTTGAAAGATCATTTTTGAACCAATCAAAAATTTATGTTTCTTCTTAACCCCTCCTCCCACCCTATCACTTTTGCTAGATTTCGTCCAAAAGCCATAGATTGGTGGTGGATTAGATAATGCGAGTGGAGACGACTTTGAGGTAAAATTTATTCATGCCCAAAAAATTTATGTTTCAATAATTTTATATTTTTCAAAAATTCGTACCTCATTTTGGGTGCAACTGACAAAATTGATGCATGCTGACTTTTTTACTCACTTTGGTGACGGCTACTCCCGGGAGATGCTTCAATTTTTGCACTAACCCACTTCTTGTTTTTTTTTTTTTTTTTACAATAACAGCTCTGAAAATCTTTTTGAATTTCGGTTTTTGGGCCATCATTTTTTTTTTAGATG
>FIZR01026421.1:0-10793 GCA_900060175.1 Ferrisia virgata
TGGAATTTACTGATTATTGCTCTGTACTGCACTAGCAGCATCTTTGAGGGATATTGTGCTCTGCTTGAAAATTTTTAGAAAATGGTTCCCAAAGTGGACCGTGTTTGCTCGCTTTTTTTCACTCTTCAGAGCTTTTTTTTCAAATTTTTTTCACTGAATCTCCATCATTCATAGAATAGAAATTATCAAGTAGGGCATCATTTCATGTTACATAATTCTTAAAGTTCTACATTTAATTTTTGTAATATCATTCATAGGTTTGTCGGATTTTTCTAAAGTTTTCCAAAACAAAATTATCTATTTCCGAGAACAAATTCAGGGGTGAGTAGGCAACCAACACTTATTCTATGTATTTTTGGGATCTGTCTCCTGAATATACACTTGAATGTATTTTAACATGTGTGAGAGGTCTCAGATTTAAGGAGGTTAATTTAGTAACTGTGTCGAATTTTTTCAATCTCAAGGGCTTGGCAGTTCTTCCGAAATCGTTATAGATATGTCGATGAGCATTTAGTGATTTTGAACCAGTAGATCTGTATACGAGCTTGGCGATATTGATATCCAATTGATATGTACTCATTTTTATGTTACACGAATCTAATGTTGCCAAGTAATGGTGTATCTTTACATTATATAGTTCCAAAATGCGCAAAAATGGGAGTATGCTCAATCGGAGTGTTGTAAGTGATCTGATGGCTGATCCTTATAGACTGGAAGCTAGGATTATTTTTTTTAGCTGATATTAAAACGAAAAATTTCAACATTTTTGGAAATAGGATGTTCGCAGGAGCACAAAGATGCCGGTCTAAATAGTTGATCATAAAATGGATGAGACTGATATATGTAGTAAGATACATCTGCAGCCCCAAAACTCAAATTCAAAAGGGCAAACTCGTCGAGTGATTGCTCAGGGTTGGCAGACGGGGTTGAAGTGTCGTGAAAATCTGAAAAAATAGTCAATTTCAAAATGAAGCAAATTTTCACAAGTTAGTAGTACTCGGTGACATCACTTTGTGATATAGCTAATGGCAGACGACATTGTGCGGTTATTAAAGGTTGGCGGATGCTAAAAACATAGCTGATTCCGAAATGAACAAAATTGCATCCATAAATTCTTTTATACCTCACTATTACATATCCATGATGACAGACCACTTTAGGCGGTTGTAAGGGACCGGAAGATCGATTTGAAATTTTCAAAATAACCCAAATTCGAATATTTGTCGAAAATTATTCTCATATTGCCACTAAATACCAATCAAAACGGATGAAAATCGTACTAGGGATTCATTTACATCCTGCTAGTACATGCACACTGTGACAGATCATTTTTAATGGTTACCAGTACCAGCAGACCGCTTTGGAATCAGCAGTCATTCTAACTACCTCTTTCCAGATGTGTAGAAAGTTGAAATTAATAAAAATCATGAAGAGTGTAGAAAAGAAACAAAAAAAGTTGAAAACATCGTGTACGTAATGTAACATTTACACGAGTATGGTTGTTTGTGACCAATCGACTGACTGGCGGGCGAAATTTTTTTTCAGGTGATTTATAAACAAGATTAGCAAAATACCCGCCGGTTTAAGCTACTTCGTGCCGGAGAATAATTGAATAGTTTGCGTAAAGGCGATGATTTTAGGTTCAAAAGAGCATGAGAAGTGTTGCGCCAAGTTTATCCTACATGAGCCTATACATGTACCTTCAAGTACTTTACGAATAGTTGATACGTATACGATACCGGCGCTCCCCAGCACCTGAGTTATTTCTTGTACTCTCGTGACTGGTACTAGAAGAAGAGTTGGTTTTCGATTTGGTACTGTTTGGTTTTCAACGTTGTGATGTAGTCATTGTTGTTCGTTGCATTATACTTTGCTACTTTGCGACGATACTTTGGCCCAATGTATCTAATTTTATTGATACCTACTTGCCATTCTTGCATTTCTTGAATTTTTTTATTCCTAGTTGTGTGTGGATTACCTATTTAGGTATGTGGAAATGTACTACAGATGAAAAGATGAGATGTATAGCTGAGTAATGCAATACGTGGTTTGGTTACGCATTTTTTTTAGACGTGATCACTGCATTTATTCTTGAGGCTTGATGTTCTGTGATTATTGCTTGATCTTACATTATGATTTTCAAGATACTCTATTGATCAACCCTACCTAAGGCAGGGACCGTGCATTCTTGGATTATCTTTTTTTTAAAATGTAAAGATGCATTTCAGGTATTTCGAGGAGAGCCATTTATATTTATATCTAGCTCCACTCCCACAGTTGGCGGAGTTTTCATTCCCCCTCCTTCCCCCTCCTCAAATTATAAATTATTTGTTCAGCCCAAAATCAATCAAATTTGGGGAAAAGACTTACACTGGTGGCGGATTTGATATCTTGCAGTGAGGATAAACTCGGATCCAAATTCAGTTTCACCCAAATTTGGCGGAGGAGGGGCTGAGGGGCTAAAATCGTAAAAATTGTTCTTTTTTGAACTAATCGACAGACTATTTAAAGTTGCATAGTATATCAAAAAATCAACCCCCTTGGTCAATTACAAGAAGCTATATGAGGATTTTTCCCCTTTTGACCTTGAAAAAATTGTTCTTCTCATATCTTCCCTCCAAATTTAGCGAGGACATTGAAATTTGGGATGTAAGATTAGTAGAGGCTGTAGATGTGCCTTTTCGGGGTTTTGACTGTTGACTGATTACAGCCCAGAAATGTGGTTTTTTGGACGGATTTCGTTACGGTTCGAGTTTGTTCCTCGCATACTGCCCCTCCAAATTGAGTTACGAAGTCGAGTTCAAAAAAAAACATCCTAGACCGCTCTTTTTTTTTATGCCACGAGTAAATAATTCAAATATCTTCTTCATTTATGAAAATTGAGCTCAATTTTTTTTTAATCAAATCTAAAATCCTCCCTCCCCCTCCCTTCGTCATGTATTAGCTAGATTGTATAAGCAACGCTGAAGCACAGAGAAACCAACTCGGGAACTCTACTCAATGGTTCAGACTTGCTTTTTCGATATCGGGGGCCGGTACATCCCCTCTCCTTTCCCTGCAGGTGAAATTCCACCTCTTCCCTAAGATCTTATATTTACTTCAATTTGGTGTAGTTTTAGTATTAACCACTTTCTGACCACCTGTTCCTTCTCTGATTGGTCGATTGTACTGAAATTAAGTGTAAACGAGTGAATAGGGTGAGTTATATTGGGTCGTAGCATTTAGTATTTTTAACGTATCGTCTCCAAATCTCATGTACAAAGCTTTCTAAAATTACGCCTTTAGCAGCGTTTTTGAATAGAGTACTTTTAAATCGTATCGATCCTAAAGGCTGAAATTTGGTATGTAGATGGAGGAGCTATTAGTAACGATTAAAAATTTATTGAAAAATTCGGACAAAAAAATGTGCATTTTTATATAATTTTTCTTCTATTCATTCTTTAATCAACTCACGACCTTGGATTTTTTTTTTCACCTGTAATATGAATAGTTAATGATGATTATTTGATAGCGGTTTTTTTGAAAAGAAACAATGAGTCGTGTAGGATTTTAAGACATGTAACAATTACTATCGTAATGTTACTGCTGATGTTCTGTTCCTGAAGCAATAAAGAAAAGGTTAGGCTTGATGCGGCGTCCTAAAAGACGTAATTAATTTGTTACATTGTACGTCTGTACCTGTGTACTTACTGCTTACACATGTAGAGTAAGTCTTTGTGCGTACGTACACAATACGTGAGTAATATATTTTTCTTATACGTATACAGACTTGTTACTGACTGTCTGATAGAAATGTGTACGGCCAACCATAGCACGTAGAAAGTTCAAATTTGGACCAATAGAATCCTCCGGGTGGCAGCAATCCAGGTAAATTCCAAAAAGTTTGGAATTGTAATCAGGAAAGTCACAAGAGCGAGTTGGTAGTTGTAAGAATTTTGGCGGGTGTTTTAAAGCAATGTGTCTTCCATAATGCAATCAGTTTTAGTATGGAAGTGGAGTAAAGAAAAAGGAATGATGCCGGTATGAAGAGCCTTTTCAACCTGTTCCAAACCTTTAATACTTTGGGAGGAGGGGGTTAATTGCTTTACAATATAGATAATTTTAAATCATTCTATGGTTGAGTAGGAGGAATAAGAGAATAAGACCTGCTTAAAATTAAAGTTGAAGAAATCCCTTAGAAAATATTTCTATATCAGTTTCAATTGGACAATGATAATGTCGGTAGCTGGGTACTAGGTACTAAGGTAGTTGTTAGGGATCATAAATAATTTTTTAATCATAGAGACTATTAAAAATTGACAAAAACATAGGTTGTTAGGTAGTGATACTTTTCATGAAAGGTGTAGTTTCTGGGTGAACGCGGATTAGAACCCTAAAATTTTTTCTACCGAAATATTTTCAATTAGATGTGACAGTGTGAACGGTATGTAAATCAATCAAAACCAATAAACTAAATATATGTGCAAAGTTGAAAGACGTTTAGAAGTATGTAGAGTTTCAGTTTCACAGCATTATGAAAGAACACAAGCGATAGTAATGGGGATCTAAATTTTTACAAATAAAAAATTGAAATCAATCTAATCAGGTCATTTTGAAATGGACACTTTTGTGTGATTTAGAAGCGAGGCGAAGGTGATTTTAATTAAGAAGGCAATATCAGTAGTTAACCAAATTGATGCAAGTAAATGTCATAAAATTCTTAGACTTATTTCAATTTAAATCTATGCTCAGGAATACATACTATGGCAAATCATTTAAATGTCTGAGCTTAATTTATTCCACTTACATAATTTTCATGATGACTTTTGGGATGATTTGATTAGATGTAATATCTAAATTACTTGATGAAAATTTTACATTTAATGCTCCTGATATTCTTCACAGTAGCGTAGCAAGGGGAGTAGGAGTATGGTGTGAATGAAGCTTTACCTCGATTTTCACCTACTTTGACTGGTATTGAGTGTAGATATTAAAGTAATTCTCGACAAATAGCTCTTTCATCATATTTTTCAAATATCAACCGGTCTGCCAGTACTTGTAATCGTTAGAACAGGTCTGTTGTGATGGATATGTACTTCTAAGATCTAAAAAAACCGAAGACTAGATTTTTGCTCATTTTTCCTAAGATCTAGTGTCGATGTAAAATTAAGTTTCGACAAATACCTATTTTCAACGTATTTTTCAAATTTCAAGCCTGTCTTCCTGTGCATGTAACTAGCAAAAATGGTCTGGCATGGTAACTATGTACTGGTATAGTGTGAATGTACTCATACCTTGATTTTTGCCCATTCTGACCAGTATTAAGTCTTGATATTAAAATTTGCAGTGACGGGTGCTGTTAGGGCCATATATCAGGCAGTCAGCCTTCATTAGCTACTATTTTGAGTGTATCTTGGTAGTAAATATTAGAAATTTGAATAATCCATCATTTGTAGTTGTATTTTTCAAAAAATTTCGAGTTGTAGCTGTATTTCGAGTATTTTGATGATTTCAAACCACCCAAAGTAGTCTGTCATCATAGATATGTAACAGTGGAGTGTAAAAGAAGCTATGGATGAAATTTTGTTCATTTTGAAATCAGCTATTTTTTTAGCATTCGGCGACACTTTAACCCTGTCTGCCAACACCTAATAACCATATGATGTCATCTGCCTTTAGCTATATCGAAAAGTGGTCCATTTTGGAATCAACTACTTTTTTAGATTTTTGCAACACTTTAATCTGGAGTTACAGACGTATTTTACTATGTCAGTCTCAACCATTTTGCGATCAACTATTTTGCGGATTTCGCCCTCCCTTCGGTCAGCGACTGATGTGATCGCTGCACAAGTGGCAGATGACCATCTGTGTGCTCCCAAGAACACCCTCTTTCCAAAAAAGTTAGAATTTTGCATTCTAAAATCAGGTAAAAAAAATCGCTCTAGCTATCAGTCTAATGTCCTGTATAGACGCTCAAATTCGACCAAGCTGCTTGGAAAAACGCTATATTAGATACACACGAGAATGGGAAAGACCCTGAGTCAAAATTCAGCTATACCCAAATTTTGGAAAGGGGAGTACTGAGGGGTAACTGTTGGAGAATTGAAAATTGCGTATAACATATCCAAAAATTACCCTTCTACATCGATTAGCGAAGGGGGAGGACGTATATTAGGGTTTCTTTTATACTTTGAAAAAGAGCGGTTACTCCCAACTCTGTTCCAAATCCCTTTAGCGGGCTGAAATTTGTTTTATACATTTAGCAGGTGCTCCAGATATACTTTTCGCAAGTTTTGGCAATTCAAATCAATTACTGGTATTATCTGGAATTTTGCATTCGTAATTTTCTCAAATAACCCCATTGAGTGGTTTTCTATTTTTTACATTTTCATCGCTCCTAGCGCACCTTCACAAATATATTGGACAAACTTTTTTTTTCATAATTGGAAAAAGGAAGAGTGTAGCTTTTAAATGTAATGTTCTCCAGCTCTCTATGTCAATTATAGAGGATAATAGAGTAAAAAACGTTTTGAAAGTTTCTTGAATAGCCCCACATTATGTTATGATAATTGGTAAGTCAGAAAATTATGTATGCCAAAGCCAAAGAATTAATTCAGCTTGCCATATTTACCATGAGGAGCGTTATGACCCACCCTTGGCAAGAGTACACAGAACAGGAACGTGAGGAATGAACAGGGTGATACAAAAATAGTGTAAAAAGTGTGTAAGTTAATCAATCAAAATTATGAAATATGTATAGTACTAATTGTACAAAATTTCTGTAATTAAGTTGATAGAGTGATAGTAATAATATTAGGCTATAGACATAACTGTAGTCAGTAAGAGAAGGTTGGTGGAGCCAATTAGCGACCAGGGAGCGCAGCCCCCTAATATATTTACTGCAAATATGTTTATTATATTACGTGTACTGGTGTGTAATGCGTATCCATGTTATGTACATTACATACTTACAAAACAGTAGGTATCTAGGTACATCTATCTACAAAGTGGTATGGTGAGGCGGCTAGATCGTGAAAGCGATTAGACATGCTATGGATTCTCATACGAGTGTATCTATGTATCACTAAATACCTGAGGTATATTACATACATACGCCGCACTGTCAATTATCCCATGTCCCGCTGACCAGTGTGGCTGTGTGAGTAATAGTGTCCAAGGAAGAGGCGGCGTCTTATTATTTAGTATTCGATTAATGCCTATTGCTTGCCTAGACCTACCTGCTTTTGCGTATAGGTAAGGGTAATATTATTAGGTGTGCTGTAGGTATATCGAATAAGGAAACATTGGCTCGGACCGCGTTGTCTTGTATGAAATAATTTTTCATCATAGCGAAAATATTAAATCGTATATTTCATTAGAGGTAAAATTTATTGCATCGGTTTTATAGATCGCAGCCGTGTATGTAATTTATCACTATTTTGTAGCACGAGGCGCGCATGCCGCTGGCGTGCCGTATAGATATCTCTCGTACTTACTGCCTACTGCCTGCTGCCTGTGCCTACCTACGATATTTTATCAAAATCGTAGAAATCTGTACGCATCAGCTAGATTTATGTAAGTACTGCTATGGCATGTATAACACGGTTTATTCCATCTTCTCGAATCTGAATGCGTTCTAACTGGTCCGTGATGATTTCAGAGTGAATAGTTGTAAACTTCAAAGTGCACATCCAACTATATTTCAGTCTCCTGGTTTGATTTAATTGAAAGCCTTAGATAAAAAAAGGGCTCATTGATGAAGGAAAATTACAAAAAAAAAAAAAAATGATACTAAGTCTCACGAACACTTTTTTTCAATACTTTTCACAACAATCTATGAATTATAATTGGAATAATAATTACAATTAACTATTTCATTTTAAATAATTCTTCATCTCTTTATTACTGTAAGCAAAGGATAAGATTACCTAATATTTTCATTTGTTTTGATATTAAATATTAATTAAGTAATTAATTTACTATTAAAACCTAAAGTACCTAAATGAAACGTGAAAGTGGGATTCGTAAGTCTAGTGCAAATAATTTTGTTTCCCTGTCCATATTATTATGAAAATCTTCTTCCTTTTTAAAGTAAAACGAATATGGAAACAATAAAAAATTGGAGAAAAAACATATCAATGGAATTTTAAGTAAAGAAAAGGCGAACGAACACGTCCGAAACGAACCAAGCACCCAATGCCCCGTTACATTTTAACGTCCAGTTATTCTTTCAGCTTCTTGTCTAACCACGCTCTGCTACCATACAAGAAATAAATAAGAGTGCTGCAAATTAATATGTTATCAACAGGAGAGTTATTATCAGAGGAAGTCTTTATTTATCAACTTCATACACATTAGATATTATGATAACAACCAGTCCTAATAAAGCGAGGGCGTAAGTTGTCTGAATTATGTACTTCAAAATCACCTTCTACTCTTATCATTAATTGGGAAAAAACCTGACAAAGCGATGCTTTTTTCAATCCACGTACAAAAAGTATCTCAACACGTGAAAAAATGGCAAAATTTATCCTCTAAAGCTCCAAGATGAGATTGAATGCACAGGTGATGCACCCAAAAAAGGACGAAATTCTGAAAAAGTGGGGTTGTTAAGACATGAAAAGTGTATTTTTCGGAGTTTGAGTTTCAAATTTTGAAATCTCATTAAGACAATTTGAACATTAAATTCAACATAAATGTAAGATATTTTCGATATTCAGGATTTTCTGTTGTAATTTGAAATTGATTTGACGTCTAGAGCTATTTTTCATATAGCCATAAATACCAGATACTAAATCCTCAACGTTGTCAGGAAGCTGTTTAGTAGCAGCACTTGCAGCCAAAGACAAAGAGTGTCATATAAATTTCATTGTAAATAATTCTGGTAGTTCTGCTTTTAACTTTGTCACGACAGAATTATTTGAGCCAAACATAGTGTTTTCCCCATCTGACGCGAACCCTACCATATTATTTTTGAACGGTATACCATTTTCAATCTTAAAAATTTTAATAGTGGTGAAAATGTCATTTGCACTGCTATCAGTGATCCTTAATAATCCCAGAAACACGTCCTTAAAGCCAAAATTTTTCTCAAATCTCATCATTAGTGCCAAATACTTCACTTTGCTTCTATCAGTGGACCCATCAACGATTAACGAAAATTGCATTTCTCTGGCAATTTGAAAAATCTCTTCCTGAGCATATTTACCAATGATATTTTGGATAACCGATGTCATCTTAGTTCAACTGTACTTGAATTTTTGTAATATAACAGATTTTTATCAAGCGTTTTTGTAAAATCTACGAGATGATCCGATAGTGATGTAGTCAGATTATGTTCAATAGTAAAAAATCCGGCACGAATATCGTTTTCCTTAACTTGTTGTGATATTGATATCGACTGTGCATTTTTATTTTGCAAAGACTGCTCAATTGCAGGCTGTTTAGAAGTACTTGATGTAGCTTTTTGGTGGAGAGATGAATTTGCATGTTTCTTGACTTCGCCTATTCCACCTTTCAAATCATTATTGCAGTTTTCGCACCTGAAATATCGTTCTTCTTTTAGTGATTAATTTGAGCCAATCAAAATTATATTGTGCTTTCCACTCGCTTCTATACTTTTATGAACGAATTGCTCAGGATGTGATTTTCTATGAAATGGAAATAAAAAGAGAATGGTCCGTTAGTTTAAATAAAACTGTATTTTCAAGCAATAC
This sequence comes from Ferrisia virgata, assembly GCA_900060175.1. Taxonomy (NCBI): domain Eukaryota; kingdom Metazoa; phylum Arthropoda; class Insecta; order Hemiptera; family Pseudococcidae; genus Ferrisia; species Ferrisia virgata. The sequence continues at coordinate 9,696 of FIZR01026421.1, forward strand.
GAAATAATTCTACTCATTGTTTATCAGTTTGATATTGTTTTTTCACAACAGCAGGTACATCTAGTTCTACGTCATTAGAATTAGGCTCATGCTCATGCTCAAGTTTATGTGTCACGAGATCGCTGTGTTTTATTTTCAAAATCAATAATCGGTTTCGCTTTTCTTCTTCTGTATCATATTCTGATTCAGAATTCCTAAAGAAATAATATATGATAATTAGTATACCTGGCCTTAAGATAAATATATCAAAATGAAAGGAATGATTCACTTACTCTAGAGTAATTATCACTGTCTGAAGGAGAGGGACAGGCTGGTGGGTCGTCAATTTCTGAGCCAGAATCTTCCATTATTTTTTCAAACGTAAAAAAATGGGAATGAAAACTATAAAACGGATTTAACGGAACGAAAAATAAAAGGCGCTTTTACTTCGAATTTGATTTTTCCGATTCTAAAATTCTGAATCTTTTTGGCTTTTAATAGCTCCACATTTTGGCAGTTCCACTTTATCAGAATACCCACGATTTTCCAGCGGTGGAAGACACCATTACTACTCTCTTTGCCGACGATGCTGGTATAATTGCTTGGGACAAATCATATGAAACAGCAGTAAACAAATTGCAAGCTACCACAGATGTTATCCAAGAATGGGCTAAAGACTGGAAAATCAAGCTCAATGAAAACAAATCAGTTAGAGTTGATTTTTCGTTACGTAATCACGGATACACTCCAATAATATTGAATGACAAGCCTGTACCTTCTGCCAATTGTGCTCGCTACTTAGGTCTGCATCTAGATTGCAGGCTAAATTGGCACGAGCATGTAAAAAAGAAAAGAGAGCTACTCAATCTACAGTTCCAAAAATTTCAGTGGTTACTAGATAGGCATTCTAAAGTTAGCCTATCCAATAAGCGTCTCATATACACTTCAATCTTTGTTCCAATGTGGGCCTATGGTTGCGAGTTATGGGGCACTACGCGAAAAACAAATTTGATGATTATCGAACGTTTTCAAAACAAGGTAATGAGAGCCATTACCCAGGCTCCGTGGTATATAGCCAATGAAGAACTTCGCAAAGATTTGCGATTGGATACCGTAAGC
>FIZR01026429.1:0-11585 GCA_900060175.1 Ferrisia virgata
GGGGGAAGGATTAGATATATGGTGAAAAATTCAGAGGCGGCAGAATTTTGGTGCGTACAGCGCAAAAATGCTTAATACGACGCTGATATGTATTTTAATTATTCATTATGTTATAATTGATTACTCAGAAGTCCCTACAGTACACCTGCCAGTTTTGGGTACCAGGTACGTGAATGTAATTCGTGAATTTACTTATTACATACTTAGAGACTTGCACAAGCATGAGTAGTACCTGAATAGTACCCTTTTTTGACTTGTTATTGGCAAGAATGTGTAGTACTTGTTACTCTTATCACCTATTACTTGTACTCGCACCCAAACTAGTTCTCTTTTTATTGTCTTCGTTATTGTTTTTTATCATCACTTACACGATGTGTATTTTTAACATAATCTAGCTGATAGTAGGTGCTTCAAGTGTTTTGACTATATTTGTACAGAATTACTTGCTAAGTAGTTGGTCTTGTTTATGACTCGCTGGGTAGTAGACTCACCAATGCAACAAGTCAGATGAAAAAATTGGATGTTTGCTACTCTTCATCAGACAAGTTGATAACCCAGGCCATTTCATGTCCCTCAAGCAAATCTGTACCACATACATCACACACTGCGATAATAACAAATTTCATTACAGGAAAAAAAGTAGTAAATGAGTCCAGAAGAACCAATAATATTTAAGACTGCCGTTGCTATGTAGCTATGCTCATGCAATCATCCTATGGCTGATACTGTGAATATTGAGCCAGCTATCCCGTCCTGTCTTATCAATCTGTATTCTTTCATTGCTTCATTGAATCATCGAGTAGAATCCCCAAAAACAGATTTAAGAACCACACTAAATCTACATGGCGAAATTTCAATTGTCCAGCTCAATTAGGAGGGATGGTTTGCGTAAGGCAGCTTTTTTTCAGGGACAAAAAGAGCAAAATCCTGTATCTCTCTTTCTAATTGACTTGGGAGGCTAATTTTTCGAATCAAATCCAAGTGTACTATCCAAATTTGACCGATTTTGATCAGTGTGGAGCCGAATGAATTATTGAGCCAGCTATTCCGTCCTGTCTTATCAATCTGTATTCTTTCATTGCTTCATTGAATCATCGAGTAGAATCCCCAAAAACAAATTTAAGAACCACACTAAATCTACATGGCCAAATTTCAACTGTCTAGCTCAATTAGGAGGGATGGTTTGTGTAAGGTAGCTTTTTTTCAAGGACAAAAAGAGCAAAATCCTGTATCTCTCTTTCTAATTGATCTGGGAGGCTAATTTTTCGAATCAAATCTAAGTTTACTATCCAAATTTGACCGATTTTGATCAGTATAGAGCTGAACGAATTATTTTTAATTTTGGAGGGGAAAAGTAATTTAAAAAAGAATAAATATATAACACGGCCTAAAATGGTCTTGATGGTGTTCTGAGACTCCAAAACGGATTTCATCTATACTCTCTGCTCCATCCATTGTAGTTCAGTAGTATGTAATAGCTTGGTTTTTATGGACAATATAACGTAGAAAATCAGGTTAAAAATGTTTTATAAAAATACTTTTTACTCGAGCAAGACTTCAAATATTTTTTCTAATTCAACTGCGATGTGCTGCTAAGAAAGAAATGAATTCATGCAAATTACTCATCTCTCTCTTATTTATCGACGTTGTTATTTGCAGAAACCGAAATACATAATGATAGATAGTATTTTCGTAGTTTCGCCAATAATTTCATCCTTTTCGCACAGATGAAAGAACTTTTTATCCGGATTATTGCTCGACAGGAATTCGTATTCATCGTCGGAAAAAGGAGAAAAAATGAAAAAAAAAACGAAAGATACGAGCACATAGAAGAGCAATCTCGCGTACAGAATGGAAAACATTAGGTATTTTACACTGCAGTAAAACAAAGAGACACCAAAGTACACGAAACAATTTACCCCTCCATGCTCGTGCTACCTTCGTACTTACCTATGTAATATTCTTCGAACATCATCGAAATCCTATCTTCGATTCTTGTAGGTACAACTAGAGCGTACAAAACACGAAAATTACACTTTAACTAGCGTGTAATCAAGCGTAATGCAAGTACATATGTGTACTTACATTCACATCCACAGAGCGGTTTGGTATGTATGTTTTTAAGTATTTACACGAAATTAAAGCGTTTTCTGTGAATTTCGCTAAAACCGAGTAAAATGCGATGGAGCGAAAAAAAAAAAAAAAAGAAAGAAAGAGAAAAGGTAAAGAATTATCTAACGTGTTAAGAAAGAAATAATGTGTTAAAAGAGGAGGAAAAATTCTGTCAACATTTATTACGTCCTTTCGCACGTCGTGCTTTTGCGAACACCATACAATTGCGGGAAAACAATGTGGATGAAATTCCATCCCAAGTATCCGTTCCGAGTTTGCTATGTCATCAAATTATATTTAGATAGGTAAAGGTATCTGCCTACTTAGTTAATAGTCTGAAAACAAGAGCAGTTTGGTATTCGACAAATTTTTTTCACAGCACTGGCTTACGCCTATTGGTATACTTTATTACTCGAGCCATATGTGTGCCTTATCTGGTAACCAACATCTGGGCCTAAATTTGCAGAAATTTTCGAGAAAATTTGATAGGTACTTAGATGCAGTTGCGTAAGGTCGTGTCGAATTGTATAAAAGTATATAGGTATTCGTACAGCGTACGTGGGTACGATCAACCAATAGCGATGGTGGCAACACAAAGAAAATTTACTCGAGTCTATTAGCGCTTCGAACGATGCTGATGGTCGTTTAAAGCACGTTAAATTTTCGCGTACTTTAAAATTAATGTATCGGAATAATCGATATTGGGTACGATTAAGCGATTAATGTAAACTTTATACGTAGCAGCCGTCGCCTCGGTATTCGTTTTAATTCCACTATACCTCGCTTCCTCTGAGCCCACCACACCCCGTACCGAGGATCAATTTTAACACCCGCCGTAAATTTGCGCCACTTACTAAACGAACTTTTACATTATCAATGAACTCTCATCAATGCGAAACCTATATCGATGTACATTCTATAGTATTAGCCGAAGCAGCCTGAGCCCAGCCAGCGTAGCGTCACATTTCCAAAACTTAAACGCCACCGCTAGCGTATTATCAAACTCGGCCGCAAAGCTAAATTACCTAGAGCTTTTATTCATTTCATTGTAGTAAAATCGAACCCATCGCAAAAGGGTAACTGATTCGACAGCTGAGTCTGTTTTTCTTCGCCCGTTTGTATATACTATTTATTACAGTCGAACAAAAACTTCCGCAGGTAGATGACGAGGTAGGTAGATCTCCAGATGAATGGTATGAGTTTTTAAAACAGAGATGAAAAAAACTTTCAATTTAGCTGCAAAATATAGGACTGACAGAGCAGAATTCGCTTTTTAATGCCTCCTTTTTGTACACACAGTTGTCACTAAATTTTCTAAGACAAAATGAATTTTTACGATACTAATTGAGGCCAAATTGTAAATCTGACTTTATTATCGTATTTAGGGGATTCAATTCATGCGAAAACTACCATCAACATTACCAATCTAGGTATTTCTTCAAATTTGGAAGAGACGGTACCACCGAGTCTCAAACCGAGGCCACCAATGTTTGGTACAACTTTCGTAAAATTTTATATCGACTCATATGACAAAAATATAAAATCCCAAAACTCACCGGTCATCAATTGTTGCTTAGTATAGTTATGTAAGTTGCTGTTATGCTTAAAATTGACTTTTTTGAATAAAATTGCCATTTTTCCCAACATTGAAAGTGGGTCAAAAATTTAAAAACGAATGTTATTTGACTAATTTACACACACTGAATACGAATCCAGCATTTAGTTTACATTCGAACTTTTTTCATTATGACCCCTTCCTTACCCCTCCCCCTCCCATGCACCCATGACCACAATTCTGCAATTATGTTCCTCGATCAAAATTTCAATGACGTAATCTGGTGTAAAATTTTACTCTGAACAACTTTATTATTTCTATCCATTTTCAGTGTATCAGCCACTATTTTTGAGTATTTTTAAAATTTTTGAAAATAGTCCAAATCTCCAAAAAATTTTTTTATAATTTCTAAAAATTATACAAATCAAAATCCGGGTCCGAAACGGCAGCAATTCAAAGTGTCCTTTAGCCAATTTGTCTCCCTCTCCCGAGTGAAAAATTTTGGGGAAAATTCATGTTGGTGGACTCTTGGAGTGAGGCTTGGAAGGAGAGGGGGTTCGTACAAGCTTTTCAGGTTTTAACCTGATCAAAATTCACGGAAAGCGGACGATTTTTATGTAAGATGAGAAAAATATTGGATAAGCCCATTTCTCAAGAAAGGAGAGGCTCCTTTCTCAAAGGATAAGACCTTTATGCTGAAAAATTCGATAAATTGGTTCAGACAGACGTTTTAGAGCGTTAAAAGACAAACATTTTCGTTTTTTACTTTTTTTCTAGGTGGTCATGGGACGAAGCTATGGAAAAAAAATAGTGAAACTTGAAAATTCCTCTTAGAAATGAATAATTTACCTCTATCCGAGTCAAGTATGAATTCCAGCGAACCAAAAATTAAATGAGTCCAATATTGGGGTTTTCGTGGTTACGGAATTTAGTTTTAACAACCATTTGAGCGTAGCATCCAAATTGGGCTTGTTGTGGTGCCAATTTACTAAGCTCCAAAATTGTCTCACACCTTAATAGTTTCAAGATTCCGAAACAGCGCATTGGAAAACCTATATACCAAATCTGATACCCATTTGTGCGCATTTGTGAAATTTTGAAATTTTAACACCCCAATTTTTTGGCTTAATTTGGGTCCAAAAGCAAAAACTTTCACTAATCCAGAACAGCAGATTTTAAATCTCATAAATCAACACCAATGTCTGTCATATCCCAGTAGATTTTTTTTCAATATAAATCATTGATACGAGGTTGCAGGAAGCACAGAGTCAAAATTCCAAAAATATAAAATTTTGAAAAAATTATGGTATGAAAAAAGTTTTAAATGTACATTGTGGAGCTTTAAAAACCAGCCATTTTTACTGGAAAATTTTTCTTCCAGCTGGCATCGTAGAGGTGGTATATCTTCAGACAGTTTAGTGACTCTTATACACTTGTTCCCCAAAAACATGTTTTTTTACCAATAACATTGCCTAACTTTGTTGCTAAACGCGATACAGAAAAAAAGTTCCATTAAAAAATGTAGCTGATCAAATTTCCAATAAAAAAGGTCATTACATATTTTTTTCAAAAATCTATCGAAACACTTTAAAATGAATTTTAAAGGGACGCGTAATGCACTAATGCGATGTCCCGCGTGATGTTTCTATCACGTCGCGAGGGCCAGCGGCCAACGTTCGCAGACACGCGGGCTTAATTCTTTTTCAGCACACCTAAACAAATTACATGGACTAAATGCTATTCTTACCTCATGTTAAAGTAATTATTGTTTGAATAAAGGTACAATATGCATGTAATATTTTAAAATTACTTTAATTTTATAAAATATGTTATACGAAATTACGAAGTTATTTATACGAAAATTATTTATTTATACGGATACAACGAAAGAACATTTTAAACGAAAGAGCATTTTTAACATACTGAAGAAAAAGAACAACGGATGCATTCGATGCAGTACCAATAAGGTATATAGTTGATGAGGTCGAGAGAGGGGAAAAAACAGATAAGATAAAATAGGTATGCTATCTGATTTTGCATTAACATAATAACTCCGGCCTTGGCAGTAGTGCCAACCTATTGACCGGCCTGGTATATTCTCCGGAGCTGGTCTTGATTTTGGCTACCCTGACCACGCCATCTCTCCCAGGGAATATCTCAATGACGCGTGCCATAGGCCAGGTGGTGGGTGGGGTATTGTCTTCGCGCAGTATGCATAAGTCACCTACGGCTACGTTTCTTGACCGAATTCTCCACTTCGGCCTGCCTTGAAGTGAGGCGACGTATTCTAGTTTCCAGCGACTCCAAAATTCTGTGACAATCTCTGAGATTGATCGCCACTGGCCAGTCAAGGTGAGAGGTTGTACAGATGGTTGTTTCTGCGCTCTAGCATTACGCAACAAAGGTCGAATTACTAGGAAGTGGGCTGGGGTCAGTGGCTCCAGGTCGTTGGGATCCTCGCTCAGCTCACACAATGGCCGAGAGTTCAGGCAAGCTTCCACTCCGGTCAAAAGTGTCGCGAATTCTTCGAACGTGAAGCAGCTTTCGCCTGCCACCTTTTGCAGTATCCTTTTGGCGGATTTTATATTCGCCTCCCATAGGCCTCCAAAGTGCGGAGCTCGGGGGGGTATGAAGGTCCAACTGATGCCTTTTCTGACGAGATAATTTTGAACTGAATTTTCGTTTTCAGCAAGGAAGGTTTGCAAATTTTTTATATAATTTGCTGCGCCGACGAAGTTGCGCCCATTATCGGAAATCATTTGCTCCGGCCGTCCACGCCGCGCGATGAAACGATCGAAAGCTGCGATAAAGGAGTCTGTTTCCAGACTAGATACAACTTCTAGATGTATTGCTTTCGTACGCGTACACACGAATAAGGCGATATACGATTTGAAGGAAGTGTTGCGTCGACTACGAATTTTACTTGCTCGTGTATCAAACGGTCCGGCATAATCCACGCCTGTGGTTTGAAAAGGACATCCAATTTCTGTGCGATAGGTCGGGAGGTCACCCATTAATTGGGGTTCTATTCGAGGTGAAGCTCTGAAGCACTTCACGCAACTGTGCACGATTCGCTTCACCACAGATTTGCCGCGTAATATCCAGTATTTGGTACGAAGAATCGATAGGAGCAATTGTGGTGCGGCGCATAGGTGCTCAATATGTCTTGATCGAACGAGAATTTCGGTGAAATGATGCGACTTTGGAATGACGATGGGACAACGAGTATCGTAATCGAGGTTGGAGCTTTTGAGCCTGCCTCCAACTCTGAGTATACCACTTTTATCTAAAAACGGGTTCAATTTTAGCAAAGAGCTTTTGCAGCTTACGATTTGGCCTTTACGTAATTTTTCGATTTCGTCTACGAATTCTTCAGACTGGATAGCTCTGATTATGACCAGTTCTGCCTGGTCTCTTTCTTCGACAGAAAGTGGTTTGGAATCGAGTGTGGCTCGCTTTTGAGAGAACCATTTTATAAAACGACGTAAATAGCAAACAGCATTGATTAACTTTTCAAACGAGGAGTAGTGGGTGATTAGCTGTTTGAGCGAAGAGTAGCGATTTGGCGATGTTTCGATTACGGATGCTACTACCTTTTGCTTTCTCTTTTCCGAAGTACCAAGCTCTTCAGAGCTTATCTCGATTGGATTAGGTAGGTTGAGGCTAGAAAGCCAGTGAGGACCGTTCCACCACAACTGCCTTTCGTACAGTGCTGACGTAGAGCAGCCGCGCGATCCGATATCGGCGGGATTTTCCTTGGACTTTACATGATTCCAAGTTTGAATTTTAAGATATTCTTGGATCAGTGCAACTCGATTAGCTACAAATGTCTTCCATTGATAAGATGGTTTTGCGATCCAGGCGAGAGTTACCATTGAATCAGACCAGGCGTAGCAATTTTCTAGACTGATTGACAAGGTATTCGCGATACGAACGATTAAACGTGTAGCCAGGACTGCGGCACATAATTCTAAGCGAGCGATTGAGGTAGGTTTTATTGGCGCAACCTTTGACTTTGCGCTAATTAGCGAACACGACACTGTACCGTCATTGTGAATCATTCGTGCATAAACTGCAGCAGCATATGCAGTCTCTGAAGCGTCGCCGAACACGTGAAGCTCGATTGCTCCGTCGATTGTGCTTTGATAACGATCAAGTGTGATTGAATCAACCTTTGTTAGGTCGGCGCGAAGAGTAGCGTAAAGGCTGCTTAGATTCTCTGGGAGATCACAGTCCCAATTTACGCCAAGTTTCCATAATTCTTGTAGTAGCGTCTTTCCTCTGATTATCAGGGGGGTAAGTAGGCCCAGAGGATCGTAAAGTTGGCTGACCTCTGAGAGAATGATTCGTTTTGTCGCCTTTTCGAAGCAGGAAAACTGTTGCGAGTACGAAAGTTTATCGTTGGCTGGATTCCACCAAATGCCCAGAAGCTTCATCATTGGCTGATCATCGTTGAATGATTTTGTTGAATTGCTATCTTTACCAATGGGAACAATACGAACGTCGTTAGATGCCCATTTTCTCAGCTTAAAACCGCAGCTGTTTGTCGCATCGATTAGTTGGGCTTTCAACTCTATTGCTTCGTCGATGGAGTTTGTTCCAGAGACCAAATCATCCATGGAGAAGTCTCTACGTAAACTGGTCGCGGCCAATGGTAAGGAGCCTTCTACTGCATCGGCGAGCATTTTTAAACAACGTTGTGCTAAAAATGGAGCACATGCTGTACCATACGTGACGGTGCATAACTCAAATTCTAGGATAGGCGACGACTCATCTTCTCGCCAAAGTATACGTTGATAGCGGCGATCAGGTTTGGCTACGATAATCTGACGAAACATTTTTTCAATGTCGGCTGTGACAACGAATTTGTACGAGCGAAAACGAACAATGATGTCGAAAATGTCGTCTTGAATTTTAGGACCAACGCAGAGCGTATCATTTAACGAAAGACCTGTCTCTGACTTGCACGATGCATCAAAGACTACGCGTATTTTTCCCTTTTGGAAAATACCATGATGTGGCAAGTAATATGACCCAGGCCTGTCTAGGCAATCTTCGTTGATTTTGCTCATGTGGCCTAATTGAACGTATTCGGCCATAAATTTCGAATATTCTGCTTTTAATTCTGGATCACGTCGAAATTTACGTTCTAGCGTTAAAAAACGTCGCATTGCATTTTCGCGATTATTGCCAAGCTTTGAAACGTGCTCGTTAAATGGCAACCGAACTACAAATCTACCATCTGGCTGGCGCAAGGTATGTTTAACGAAATGATTTTCACATACATCTTCGTCAGAACTCACGATTTCGTCCGCCTCCTCAATCTCCCAAAAACGTTGCAGTTGATGCTCGATCGTTAGGCATGAGACCGCGGGGTTGGCGGGGATGCATTCGCCATCGATACCATGTTTACCAGAAACTACCCAACCAAACTCTGTATCTCGAAGAAATGGTAAATTGGGATACTGGATTCTTGTCTCTTTTACAATCAAATCGTAAAATTCTGCTCCGACGAGAATATCGACGTGACCATTAGGCGCAAGCGATGCCACTTCTGCAAACTGAAGCGTGATGTTACTGGGCCACTGAATATTGCAACCAGGTAGGCTAAGTGGCGGAACAATGCTAGGTACGATATTTGCTTCGAATGTAATTTCGAAATCAGAGAATCTGGACTGTATTGCGAGTATACAAACGAACTCTGTAGATTCAGTCGACGATGAATTGACTCCGCGATAGCTGACGCTTTTACGAAACGGTTTCAACTGTAGGCGGCGAGCTAATGACTCTGTTATGAAGTTTAGTTGCGAGCAAGAATCGAGGATGATGCGGGCCATGCGATTTTTCACGCGTACAACTGCTGTCGGAAGGTATACGACAGTATCAGCATTCGTAGTAGCTAATACAACTGGCGATTGAACGTTCGACGAAGTGGCTTGGTCAGTCACTGGCTGTGTGACTATGCCACGCGATGACACTGTACTTTGGTTTGTACTGGACGCAGCAACTGGACTTGTGGTTTGTAAGTTCGTTCTCGCGAGCATGCTATCGTTGTGCAGAGTCGTATTGTGTTTACGCTTGCATATACGACAGCCAGAACGACTACAATCGCGAGCACTGTGCCCTGTGGATAGGCAATTGAAACATAGCTGTTGCTTGCGTATCTCAGCTGAACGATCAGCGAACGAACCTTTTAGGTAATCTGGGCATTTTGCGATGTGATGTGACGCATTTTTACACAAAATACATTTCAGTAAGGTTGTGGTAGCACTGAATTTCGTATTTGTAGCACTACCTCGATGTGACGTAGAGGTAGCTGTGACATCAGTACGTTCGTCGATAGAGAATACACGATTTGAGATGAAATTCTGTAGCTGCTCGTACTTCGGATAAGTGTCATTCGACGTGAGCGAATTCTCCCAGTCACGCTGAGTTTTTGTATCGAGCTTGGAAGCTGTGAGAAAGCACAGAAATTTGCTAAATGTATCATCTATGCGCTCACCGGATGCTTCGAGTCCGCGTATGGTTGTGTCGACTGTGTCTACTAGCGTGCGTAGACCCGACTCACCTTTAATCTGAGTTATTGACACGAGTTTTCGAAAGTGTGCTCGTATCACAGCTCTTTTATTGTCATATCTCGAAACTATACAATTCCAGGCCAATTCGTAAGAAGCATCGGTGAGTGTAAAATCTTGAATCAACCTTCCAGCTGAGTCAATGCATGATTCCTTCAGGTAGAATAGCTTTTGCACGTTGCTCAGGTCGGCGTTGTTATGCACGAGATTTTCGAACAGGCCTTTGAAGTTAATAAACTTGAGAATATCACCATCGAACTTAGGAATTGCGATTTTTGCTAGCTTTGGTACGCAGCTAGGTAGTGGCGATGTATTAATGGGTGTAGGAAGTAGCGAATCACGCCTTTGCGCGTCATCAAGCGAGCGATGAAACATCTTCACCTTGGCTTCATATTTGTGAAGTATCTCTGATGCCGCTGCACAATCTTTCAGACACGCTGTTTCAGAAGCTGTATAGTCCTCCTTTGTATCATCTAAAGATGTTAGATAATCTTCAGTCTGCTGACTAAACGCCTCTTTACATGTTTTATATTCGACAAGACAAGCTTCAAGCCTGCTTGCGGCTTCGATAGTCATTGGATTTTGCGTGATTCTTTCCATTTCTTCACGTAAGCGATTGATAGCAGCTCGTGCAAATTTCAATTTCTTCTTTAGTGCAGAAGACATTTTTGTAACGATATGTAATGGCCTTTTAAGCACAATTCGAGTTACCTTTATTACGACGATTCTCTTTGTTATTGATGGAGAGTGCGAGTACGAAGTGACGACTGTAGATGAAGTATAATCGATGCGAATTTGGTCAATGTTTACAATGATAACTGGTTAGCGACGAGTATTGATATTTTATTGAACAATGAGCGACGAAAAGCAAAGATTGTGTGGTGCTTGTTATCTGGTTGCGATAAGGCACTGATGCGAGTGAGTGAACGAGCGAGAATGGTTTTCACGTATAGACCATGTATTGGCAACGTTAAACTGCATACGAAGTGATGATGAACGAAAGCTGTATTTGTATGACAAATATGGTGAGCTTACATGCGAGGTGTGCGACAGGGTTACGATGTGCACTTGGTAGGCAAACGATGGACATACGAAGAACTTGGTAGAAGACAACGAACTTGTGCTGGATACGACGAAAAGCGATGAATATGACGAAATGTGACACCAAGCCTTTCACGATTTGCTTTTTAAACGAATTAAGTCTTTAACAAATTACGATTCATACGAGAACGAGCTGACTCCGGCTGAAACGTCGTCGTAACAACGCCTCATCCGGCCCGAGGGACCAAAAAATGTTATACGAAATTACGAAGTTATTTATACGAAAATTATTTATTTATACG
>FIZR01026432.1:0-11466 GCA_900060175.1 Ferrisia virgata
CGTTGGTCGATAGATTGTAATAGCCTGGTTTTCATTGACAATATGACATAGAAAAACAGGCTAAAAAAGACGTACCTCGAATTCTTATTAAAAATATTAACTTAAAAAAGAGACAACATTATGAACGATTACAGTCTCCTATCTTAAAGTCCCCACAGTACAGTCATAGTTGAAAGCGTAGCCATTTTTCTCGTAAAAGATGCTCAATAGGATGTTTCCAGTTTAGATTTTATTCGATCGTTGGATAGGGTAGAAAAAATAAGTAGGATAATGGCGTCAAATGAGTGGGCATGGTAAAAAATTTAAAATCCTAAACTCGACTCTTCTACCTAACGCCAAATTGATTTACAATTTTTAAATTTACACACCATGAAAAATCGAGAAAGTGTTTTTCTTTTTTCGAATTTTTTAGTATCCATGCGCTCCAAGGGTCTACCTGAGGTGAAAACGGGTTTCGCAATTTTTTAACCTGATTTTCTATGTCATATTATAAATGAAAACCAGGCTATTGTGGTCCATCGACCTATCATGAGTGAAGAAGTGAATATCAACCAAATCCGTTTTGGGATCCTAGAAGACCATTACGACCAATTTTGGCCATGCCAGATATTTATTTTTATTCCTCCCTTCCTTCCTTCAAACTAAAAATCATTTGCTCAGCTCGATACCGGCCAAAATCGATCAAATTTAGAAAATATGCCTCGATTGCCAGTGGATTTGATATTTTGGGGTGGGCATTACCTCGGATCAAAATTCGGTTGCGCTCAAATTCGGGAGAGGGAGTGCTGAGGGGTTAAAATCGCAAAAATTATTCTTTTTTAGGTTAATCGATCGATAGTCGAAAGTTGCATAATATATCCAAAAATTAACCTTCTAAGTGAATTAAGAGGGGAGATATAAAGGTTTTCTGACGTTTCAGACTTGAGAAAGGGCTGTTCCACCTCTATCTCTCCTCAAAATTGATCTAGAAACTTCAGATTTGGTAAGCAGGCTTAGAAGGGACCATAGATGTGTTTTTTGAGAGTTTCGGCTTTTCAGACCCATTGCGCTCCCTTACAGCACAGATATGCGTTTTTCGAGCTAATTTTCTTATGTTTTAAGTTTGTTCCTCGTATAACTCCCCTCGAAATTGAGGTAGCAAATCGAGCTAGGAAATTTAAATTTGGTACGTAGATTGGGTATAAGTTCTGGATGTGCTTTTCGCGGGTTTCGAATTTCCAGTCTCATTGCACCCTCTCACAATCCCAAAAAAGTTGGTTTTTTGTTGGTTTTTCTTATTTTTTGAGTTTATTTCTTACATATCACCCTTCCCCCCTACCCAATCACGCTATGAAGCTGAAATTCGGTATGTAGATTTACTACAGGTCTTGACTGTGCTTTTTGATGTTGTCATCTTTTTAGCCGCGTTGCATACATCCCATCTTTTCCCTTATCACTACTTTAGAGGTGAACCCAAAGGTGAAAGACTTAGTGGAAATTCAAAAAGGTGTGAAATCCCCCCCCCCGGTCTCTCGTTACCTTCAGCAGTCGTCGATATAAAAATCGTGTCCAGTGTCAAAAAAAAAAACCACTGTAGTGCTTATTCAATTTTTAGCTGGCTGGAAATTACGTTCCTCCGAATTATTTCCAATTATTACTTATTTTGGTTTTCTCCACAACCCCCACCCCCATCCTCTCCCTATGACTACTTCGGAAAAAAATTTTAAAAAAACGAAAATATTCAATTTTTTTAATGCTCTACAACATATCTTTCGAATTTTTCATTGTAACCGAACTACTCTCGGAGAAAGTCGGGACCTTTTAGTGGGTTTTTGAAAATTATTTGTGCCAGTGGGAAATTTTCAAAAATTAAATTTTCGCATACTCTAGCACTCCCCCCCCCCAACCTTTTAAGGAAAAAAGTCAAAGAAGTAAAAATGTTTGTCCTTTGATGCTTTACACTTCTGGTTTCGACATAATTTTTTTCGTGAGCGCGTTAATTTGAATAGATATTGGTGAAAAATCAAATCTGCATCCCTCCCCCCCTTTCACCAAACAAGTGGGTAAATTACGCACTGATTACAGGTAAGTTTAGGTACACTGAAATACATATTCTACAATACCTCAATACAAAATTTCCGATGTCTTTGAATTTTAATCGAGTTTGGGCGGTCAGATTCTTCATCCGAACCCCCCCGAGTACCATTTGGGACACTTCTCGTCATCGGATCTTGAAAGTAATACGGTATTTGTATTCTACGAGATCGATTTATGTGAGGTCGACTCCAAAAGCGTGAAAATTACTTCAAGGGAAAATCCGAGGAGACTTATGTCTCGAAGTTTCATACCCCCCCCCCCTCCTTGACATATATTGAATATCTATCGATGTAGACAATTTTTATACACCTATCTCAATAATAATACCAATTTTCATAATTATATTACCAATTGTCGGGTTTTGCCTGAAATGCACTTGTCACTGCTTCATCATTACACGTGACGAAGGGGGTTTGCAATACGCATATGGGTTGAAAGCTACTAAATTCAGAGTGTGTGTATTCTACGTTTGATTTTATACTACTTTTATTCTATTCAGTGCGTTCGTATATCAGTTAAATCTAATGTAAAATAGAAATAATCGCTTTTTAGGGTATTTTTGATGTACGTTTTGTAAAATAGGGGGCGGGGGAATGGTTTGATGGAAATTTCGCAAATTACTCGAAATATTCCTGATACTTTTAGCTACAAATTTCATTAGAGAAATTTTTCGATACGGGCCATATATGTGAGGAGATGGGGACGTTTTTCAAAAAGTCTGGTGGATCCTCAAGAGAGAGAGCTAGAGAGAGGTGGTTGGAAAAATATGCGACCGAGCTAAATTTATTCTTCAAACGTCCAAGAACAGGAATCACTCATAAAATACATTTTAAAATTTTAAATTAACCAGTTTGAAAAATTTCACCATTCGTAACCAATTTAAATGTTGGGCCTACTGCTGCAGACATTGTGATCAATACTCTGTACATTTTTTAAAGATTCGATTATTCACGTGAATAGCATCGAGTATGAATACGAATATAGAAATATTTTAGCAGGTCAGCATTATAGTGGAGAGGGTGTATATTGTGCAATTCAAAATGAGACAATTATAACCTGCGTCTTTACAAATCAATCGTGGTAGCGAGCCTAGGGACTTCTCTCGTGTTATAGAATAGATCAATGAGACATCAATCCCAAAGTTTTCAACAGAAAAAAAAACTACACCACCACAAAGCACTGAAAACCCACTTAGGTACTTACTTTAATTTAAATCCATAAAAAACACCCCACCTTTAGTAAATTTCCAAACACCGCCAAGAAATGAGAAAAATGAAACAAAAAAATATATAAAAAAATAATGAAAAAATGCAACTTAATTTTATGTAAATTTTAACCTCGTCGTCGAAACCAATACGACTAAGAGGGCGGCCACAGCATCGCAATAAGGAAAAAAAAAATTTAACCAGCCAGTTAACGCGTATAAATCCGCATCCATCCTCATCAACCACTTGGCTGCGCCTTTTCAATCATTCGCTATTAATTTCCATTAAGCATAATTTTTTCATTTAATTAAAAACGCTGCGCTGCAACTCTTTAACAACATCGCGTATCCCGCAACTTGCTCGAGATGATTTTAATTAGAAAAATTACGGACGGTAATTAAAAACTCGCGCCATATAAATACGACGACTAAGTATATAAATAAATAAAGGGAGAACACGCGGAGGGGAAAAAATTTACACCTACAATGTAAAGGTAAGGCAAATCAAGGCATAGGTATGAAAAATTCGTAACGCGACTAGGCGAGACGAGGCGAGGCTCAGGGATGAAAAATTATACATAAACGAGGCGGCAAAACTAAACGTAAAACGCACGTAAATGTGACTCGTCCTACAAGGCGAACGCAAAAATAACGTGTATTTAATCCTTCCGCTAAATCAAGCAATAAGCGACATCTGCGGAACTGGCTGCAAATTACGCTGTAAAACAAGCTTTAAAAAGAATTCGTAGCTCTTACCCGCTGTAAAGTATTCCAGCACTCTTCCAGAGTGCGCTCCGAGAATATACCGGAACGATTCTGATAATCCGAGAGCAGCGTGAGAAAAAATAATTATCGCATCGTAAGTAATCAAATTATCGAAATGTAAGAATTAAAATAAATTACGCACACGTATCTATTTATATGTACCAATCTAATATTGTAATATAAGTAAAATTATTCGCTTACATTGAGATGTATTTCCTCATCAGTCGTCAATGTAAGCTTTTTCCATACATAAGACGTCGTCAAGTAATTCAAATCATATCGTCAAGTATTATGAATATATTTCTCGTACAACGAGTATCAACGTCCAGCTATGCATTCGACCTTTCGTCGTTTTTGTGCACAAATTTTTACGTTGAAAAAATTCAAAAAATTTATCCAAACGTAAAATAATTACTATTTTACAATAGCAGTATCACACGCACTTGGCATGATTAAAAATTTAACTTCTCGACACGAAAATTAATACAGGCTCTTTAGATTTCGACCCGATCAAAATTTCGTGTATTCTCGAACTTCCTTAAAATCCATACATGTTTTGTCCCCCTTTTGAGGGGCAAGGTTAGACCAAGTTGCACTTAGGAAAAAAATTTTGTAACAAAAGTTGTAGAACATTAAAAAACAAACATTTTTATTTCTTTGACTTTTCTTTCCAGGAGGTCGTGGGTAGGAGCTGGGGGGTTCAGAAAAAAACCATTTTCGAAAATTACATTTCACACGAATAAGTATTTTTCAATAATCTGTTTAATTCACTTTTAGCAGTATAAATTGAACAATTTTCGCGATTTTTGGCCCTCAATGCTCTCTCCTCCGAATTCAGACACAACTGAATTTCGACCCAAGGTCATAAACTCCTCATATACAGGGTGTTTTGCTTTGAGAGTACTTCTTTCATAGCATATAAGTAGAGCATCTTATGTTGGACGTATGTATAATGTTTTGCCTACCCTGGTCATTGCAGAGGCAAAGGTACACGGATCTAAGATTTTTTTCCTCTAAAAATCTCAGGTAATTCCGAAAACATTTTTCAGTTTTTATTCAAAATTGCTAGAAACGTTCGGTCTGCGCCAAATTGTAGTATTTTCGGTAAAAAAAATTGAAAGTAAGGTGAAGAGGTTCGTGATGTATTTTCAATAATGTAACTGCGAATTTGCAAAAAAATTTCAAAATTTTGCTCATTATATTCGAAAAAATTCTCACAAATCCCCTCCCCTCCTCACTTCCACCATCATCCTTAGGTATCAATATATTTTCTTTGAATTGTTTGGAAATTTCAAAAACAAAATTCATTAAGAGATTTTGTACTATTTTTCAGTAAAAATTTATCTATAGAAATTTTTTTTTGCACAAAATGTTGTTATTGAAAAATGTACTCGGTTTTACAGCACTTTCTTCAAATTGGTTCAATATTTCATAAAAAACGGTTTTTTTAGTAAAATTTATATTTCTACGGATTTTTTTTTGAATAAAGCAAAGAAATTGTGAAAAAAAAATTTTTTCCAACATTTTTAAATAAATTGGAGAAAATATAATCGTGTTAAGGAACGAGTGATAGCATATTACTTCAAAAAAAATTTCCAATTGGATACGTATAAAAACTTCTTTAAAAGTTTAAAAGTTAACGACAAAAATTTCAATTTTTTTAAAAGAATTACAGTGTTTGAAAATGATTTTAGTTTTTTAGGGAAAAAAATCAGATTTGAATAACTTTCTCCCTGCAATGATTTGGATAGGCAAAACATAATACAAACGTGTAACTTGGGTTGTTGTACTTGTGATTTGAAGGAAGTGCTATCGAAGCGAAACACCCTGTAGATAAAATTTGCTGCCAAATTAAACCTACTGCTTAAATTTGACTCAATTCGTCCGTGATTTTTAGTTTGCCGGATGGGGGGGAGGGCACACAGGGAATAGAATAAAATATTTAAAAGAATAAACACCTGGCGCATGGATAAAAATGGATTTTATGATCTTCCAAGACCCCAAAAAATGGATTTTGTTGATAATGCCCTTCTAATTGCAGACCTTGCAAGTAGACCTTTCGTATTTTCCAGGTATTTTGTAATCCTCAGTAAAAAAATTTCATTCCTCTAAGATTATCAAAATGCTCTTGAATGGCTGAAAATGAGCTTGATAGTTTTTCAAAATATTGCCTTCCCTTCGTTTAGGTATTCATACACAACAATTATTTCAGATGGAAAAAAAATTTGGCTTTCGACCCTCCCTCCCCACAAAGCAATTTCACCTAGCTCAAATATAAACATTTAACCCTACTATCTGTTGTATGAATTGGGGAAGGGGAGGGGGTATGTCTTAGCCATGTAAAATCAAATTATTAAACTTCACCGATATAAAAAGTGTACGCATTGATACACTGAGTTGGATGAATTCACCGGGACACCGGGAAAAGCCTAGTGGCCAGCACAGTATGATGGTCGCTTGGTCACTTTGAAGAAACTTGGACGTTTTTACCACCCTTTTGAACAAACATTTATCGAGATTTAAGGATTAAAATAGTAAAAATGGCCAACAAATGTCAGAATACGGGCGTCATCGTTTTCGTAAAACCTCCCACAGGAGTCATAGAAATCGAGATAGATGTCAACATAGATGGTATAATACACATAGAGGCAAATTCAACGTCGCCGCTCAAAGCTCCACTTTTCCCCAGAGGTGGGTGGCGCTGTACATTCATCTAAAAATTGAAGAAGTGAGCAATTTCAAAAATTTTGACCCAATTATCAATCTAAGTAGTGGGCCCTGTAGACAAAAATTTTTCTTACAAATTTTGTCGTGTACACATTTTGCCTATCCTCATTATTAAAGGAGCTGCATTCGTTTGAATTTTATCAGCCCCTTCAAATAATCAAGGTAGGCAAATTTTGTACAGAGCTAAAAATTTTGTCAAAGTTGCCTGCTACAAAGTGCGCCGTTGAAAACCACAGTTTGGACAAATCTTTCGCTTTCAAAATTTTACATTCCCCAATTCCTCTCCCCGCCCTCCTCACCAGCCTCATGTAAAATTGAGAAAAAAATTGTACGAATCTTAGTTTCCGAATAATGGACCTTATAGTTGGCAATCTTAGCAACGTTTTTGGTTATATACAAAATTTGCCTATCTTGAGTATTTAAAGGGGCTTATAAAATTCAAACCAATGCTGCCCCTTCAACAACGGAGGTAGACAAAATGTGTACATGATAAAATTAGCAGGAAAAATGTTTATCTACAAGGTTTGCTACTTTGATTGATGATTAGATCAAAAATTTCCAAAACTGGTCACCTTTTTCAATTTTTAGATGCCTGTACAGTGCCACCCTCCTTTGGGGAAAAGTGAGGCTTCGAGCGAATACGCTGAATTTTTCCTCGATGCGTACCATAGATCTATGCTAATACCTATCTCGATTTTCATGACTCTTGCTGCAGCTAGCATTTTTGCAATCGTTCAACATGTAATTACTCTGAAAATATACTTAATTGCAGGATCATTTCATTCCAGTCTCCCGTT
This sequence comes from Ferrisia virgata, assembly GCA_900060175.1. Taxonomy (NCBI): domain Eukaryota; kingdom Metazoa; phylum Arthropoda; class Insecta; order Hemiptera; family Pseudococcidae; genus Ferrisia; species Ferrisia virgata. The sequence continues at coordinate 7,570 of FIZR01026432.1, forward strand.
GTGGAGAGGGAAAATGATCTCGCAATGTTTGAATAAATTGCTTTCCTCTTCATTTTAACTGAAAATTTTTTACATATGAATAAAACTCACTACCTAGTACGGAACACGTTTCTATTTCAATACCTCACTCCCACCTCAACCATGACACTACATCCATAACTGCATGAAGATCATTGACTAAAGGGGAATTTTAACTCGGGAGTAAAGTTATCCTGATATAGATCACAATTAATCATATATTGAACGTTATAGCCAGATAGGCAGGTAGTCAGATTGTACCTTCATGAAATGAAAATCTTTCTCAACTCTGACGAACGCTTCTACCTAATTCTATACATATAATTTTAGTCAATAAAAATCCTTCGTCATAGATTAATCTGACAATAAATCATTCATCACGAATTTAGATTATACCAACGCACATCCACCTACCTGGGTACCTATAAGACGTACGTATATTTGATTTAATTTCACCTCGCACCCTCCACTGTCAAATAAAACACCTCGATATAATTTATAACTCGTTTAGGCGACTTATTGGTTCGACCTTCGACCCACATTAGATTATCATTTGAATGGCACACTTCTCAGCTAAACGCACAACAAAAATAACCCACCTTAGAAATATCAGTAGCACGAGTAAGGAATAACGGAAGAAGCACAGGGACACCAAGGGAATAGGGAGCAACACACCTTTACCTATACATACTACCCTTCGATGGAACTTCTTTTTTTATAAAAGATATGACGACATTATTGCCGTTATAAGAATACACACGAAGAAGTAGGGTAGCCGGCGCGCCGCGTTTATATTATTCACACTGGCAAATAATAAATAGGCTATCTTCAGACCAACAAGACGAAGGTGAGGAGAAAAAAGAGAACTTAGCCAGTATACACAGTACATATAGAACGACAGCTTTAAAAAAGGTATACGTATCGCTCGTAAAAAACTTGCCGACGACAACGAGATGCTAAAAACTTTACACGTACATTTTATGGACGTAAAGAAGGAAAAAAAAAAACAAGACAGAAAAAAAAATGAAGTCAAGTAGCCGGGCCAAGAGCTCTACTCAAATTACACAAAGAAACCCTAACGAGTAGATTTGATTTACCCCATAATCTCGACGACGTATAAACTTTTGACGAGAGGTTAAACTATCCGCCAGATTTAGGTGAAAAAAAAAAATAATAATAAATAAATAAAAACGAAAAAACAAGGAAGAAAAATTTAAATACTCGACCTTCCATCAACATCGTCATTAGGTATACATTAGGTAGGGAAGGAAAAAAAAAACCACCACCAACACATCAATCTAGGTAAATGTAATTTTATAATAAGCCGCGACGACGACGATGATGATGATGATGATGATGACGAGGGTAAGGTAAAGTGCAGACATGACACTACAAATTGTCCACTTTTCCGCCCAAAACTCTCGCATACGTATAAACTTGGCCGCCACGCCGCACCCCGCCGTGACGCGAAAAAGGATCCCCTATTTTTAAAAATAATTTTCTCCCCTATATACACTACCTAGCTAAGTTAATAACCGGCTTTTAATTTTTCCACTCAAAGTGGTTTAATGGCATTTTTAACTAAGGTTTTTTTTTCCCCTGTAATTCTTCTTCTTCGGATGTTTTTTTTTTTTCTTTTTTTTCTGGTACTTCTTTTACTTCTGCTATATGCTGATGGCCTCTACTTCGCTACTTTATCGTTGACTCGATGAAATTATGGATGATGAAGGTGGAGGAGGAAGAGGAGGAGGAGGAGGAGGGGTTTTTTACGCGTTTATTTTTTATTACACGTAGGTACCTACTACCTAGGCCTATATACTTGACTAAGGTACTTCATTTCGAGTTAAGTACATTTTACGAGATTGTTACAAGCTCGTTTTGTCTTGCTTTAATTTCTCCCTCCCGCCTCGCACCTTAACCATTTAGGTAAGGTACCAATCCTAGTCTGTTTCAAATTTCAGAGATAACCATAACCGAAGAGTACAGGAATTTCCAAAAAAACTTGCCCACACTTCGTCCAGGTGCAGTCGAAACCCAATCTCTTTCTACGCCATTCCGTATCAAAACGAGCCGAAAATTAACTTTGAGTCTTTCAATTTCACTCAATTTTTTTTTCGAGTCGGGAGGCCATGAACCAGTGAAAAAAATCACCGTCATTTCGTCTTTAATCCTTCAAGGAGTGAGGGGAGAAGGGAGAGTGGTATTTATGATTTTCGAACAATAGTGATTTTTTTGCCAAACAGCTCAACTTTGAAAGCTCATATCTCGAGATTGGTTACACTTAGGATGAATCTTTTTGCACGATTTTGAAGGCAAATAAGGCAAAAGAGATTTGAAATTGATGGTCAACATTTTGAAAGCTCAAAGTTGAACTTTTGAAATGAGGACAGATTTTCTGTAAGATCCAAGCGTCGTTATACCAAAGAAATTATTCCATTTTGCTAAGAGCATTTTGGGTTTTTGTAGGTGGCTTGGTTTTCATAATTTTCCCAAGTGAAGTTGAAAACTTCATAATAGTACAAATTTCCAGTCAACGTGGAGAAAAATAGCAGCTCAAAATTGGAAGAAAATTCCATACTGTACAATTTTGGTTCTTATCAAAACTGCTTAGATTATACAGAAAATTGATATTTTGTAGATAAAAGTAGGAGTGAATTATAGAAGGTGAATATTCCCGAATAGTCCAAGAGGCCGGCCATAAAAAATGTGCCAAAATGGTTGAAATTTGGCACCGACTCCAAAAGTTGTACTATGTATGGGTATATCCATTTCCAGAAAAAAAAAAAAACACCAATCTGCCAATACTTGGCAGCTGTGGAGGGAGGGAGGAGAGCCCCATTCGGTCGATTTTTTCGAAGTCGGATCCGGAGGAACTTAAACTAAGAATCATGGAGCCGGAGCTGGAGCCGAAGCCACTTCTTAAAAAATTTTGGGAAAGGCGGCTCGAGCCGGAGGAACGTATTTAAAAAATTATAAAGCCGGAGCCGGAGTTGAAGGGCCCAGACTACCTCCCACCGGATCCCGGGCTACAAATACTGGAAAAAAATTAAAAAGTTTCTAACTTTTTTTTCTCAAAATCGACTTTTGAACCAGTGCATCCAGAGGACTACCGAAAGAGGGGCGTTTCACTCCACCCAAGTGTTCGGGAGTTGGAAAAAATGAGAAGTAACCGAATGTTGGAACCGGTGACAGTTTTACCGAGGAGTCCCTTTGGATTTGTGCCCACAGCGGCCGATTTCATTTTCCAATGTTTACGGTCGTTTTTCGACTCTTTATACCTAATATTTTGTAAAATTTTCATCCTCGCTTCGCTCAGGTTGCGCCTATACGGTTACATTTTCTAACACATCAAAGAAAATTTAAATCCTGTACCCCCCCTCCCCCCTTCACCTACCGAAGTGGATGGTACATTTTTGCCTCATGTTGAAATACAGATGAAAATATTTAGATACTGAGAGGAGGCTTGTATCAAAACCAGTCGGTACTTGACTTCTATGAGAGTAAAGTCGCATCCAAGAGAGGGAACTTCAAGGCTTTGGCTTTCCTAGGAATTTTTTTGTAAAATAAATTTGAAGCATACCTTTTTGCAGAATGAAACAATCTTAATGTGTAATAAAATTTGGCATTTAGAATTTATCGATGCGCTAGAGCACAGTTTTTTGACCCTGTATTCTTAATATTTAAGAAAAATTTTGTCTTCGCTTCGCTCAGGCGTTATTCTATCTTTAAATTTTTCACAGATGGATCCAAAATAGAAACCGATTATGTCGGGTATACATTCACCACCAGCTCCATATTCTCAAAACCTTAAACTTCGATATTAAACTAATGTACATACCAAGCCACGTAGGAATTCTTGGAAATGAAGAAATAGACCAT